>JAVTVY010030097.1:0-130711 GCA_036873755.1 Hanleya hanleyi | reverse complement strand
TCTCTGGCTAGGGGGACGGGAGGGAGTACTGGGAAGGGAGTACTAATCCCTCACCAGACAGGACAGAGTAGGTCCGGAACCAACAGGCAGTACTAATTCCTCGCCAGGCAGGACCGAATGGGCCTGGAACCGCCAGACATTAGTACTGCCAGGTGGTTCCGGGCCTACCCGGTCCTGCCTGGTAAGGAATTAGTACTACCTGTTGGTTCCGACCCTACTCGGTTCTGACATACGGACGTTTCAGGTCGATTCTTTTGATAGTATAGATGTTATTTAATTCCTTATTAAGTATAGCGCCCTCTCACGTCAGACAGTGGAACTAATGTACCAAAGATGGATTTTTAAATACGCATGGACATGCGTAGGTATTCACATGAGATAATTACTGGTCCCCTGACTAGGTTACATAAACTCTTTGTTAGCTGTTGAGATGTACACTGTTAATCGTTAATGTCACAAGTACGACAATGAGAAATTGCAATAGTAACTACTAATGATACAATTGTCTTAATTTCTTCATTAATATTCGATTCTGCATGCAGAGTCGCCTGCTAATGACACAATTGTGACATTAGCTGGCGACCTAAGAACTGCTAATGACACATTTGTCTAGTTGCTACAGCGCGTCTATAAGATCTCATTGCATTCGTATATTTCTCATTCCTATATGATAGATCATACGGTCCTGGTGATTGTTTATACACCAGACAGTCAATCATCCTCTGGTGACGATTGCATGATATGTAAACAATACGACCCAAATTTAAGGCCATACGATAACAGTTTTCAACCCGTATCAGATTCGGGTACCCTGTTTACAATGGGATGCCACACATGTCTATATCACACGATGGTCTCTAAATGTAGCCGAAAGATGGCATGTAACTTCGTCAGCATAGCAAGATTAAGTGAGCCGATTCGAACACGTGTTTTATGGGTACTCGGAATGTGGTATATGTAGTTAACAGCATTTGACAGTATATATTAGTAAGCGTTGTAGGGTACAACCGAACTTCCATCACCAGATTTGTATTGCGTTGCGTCTGAGTTTGTGTTCACTCAAACTGAATATTAGGAGAACCGCTTGCCCGATTGCTCACACAGGGTCACAGCCATATGTTGTGTATACGGACACCGGAAAGTGGATGCTTAGAGTGAATCAACACCCATGCTAAAAGGTAGGACCCGACATGTGTTGAGAGAAAGCATTGAAAAGATTTGAGTCAGTCTATTTCTTCGGCCGCAATTAAATTTATTATTTTAGCGTTGAGTCAGATCGCAGTGGGTGAAAAAGATAACACTGGAGTTATTGTTTATGATCGTGGCAAATTAATCATATGCTATTGTTGCTGTTGTTCTTGTTTTAAAATAGATATTGCGACTGAATGGACTTGTGATTGGGGAGTACGCATGCGCTCGAGTGGTCCCACAGGATCGAGCAAGCGTTGGATTCGTTGATCCGATCTCTTAACCTCTGGAAAACATGTCATGTCAGTTCGACTCGACATATTTTGACCCAACAGTTTTAAGCAATGACATGTTACACTAATACCATTGTTTCGCTGCGAAGTGCGGCCTGTAAACTTGGAAATTTTACACGAAATAACTCGAGCGCTATCACCAGATGTGATACACTGAACCACTTATATCTGGGACGATTTATCTCCTCAGTATATATGCATACGTGGATACACACATTTTAGCTTAGGCCAAAGCATGTCATTTGTTTCTGGTCAGCTCGCGTCATTACAAATCCTGTACGTCAATACTTTTTTCTCATTTTCAATTTTATGATATTGATTTAATATATCTATATATCAATAATTAACTTTAGTCAGAGTATATTGATTGCTCCAACCTAGGATTTATTTTAAATCTATTTTCAGCCAGAATCATGCTCAATCGGAACCAATGCTTCTCAAAATATTCACAAGACTGTTTATGCCTAGGTGTATAACATACTGCTGACTTAGGAAATGGCGGGATACCATATTTTGAGCAACTGGTGCCGCACTAACTTTATGCTAGCAATGATCGCAGTGCAGTTTTCTTTGGTGTCGGGCTGTTCCAGATCCTGGTTTTCTTCATCAGGTGAATCACGTGATCCAGTAACACCTCCAATTCAGCCAAACATATTATTCATACTGGTGGATGATTTAGGATTCAGTGATATCGGGTACCATGGATCGGAGATTCAAACACCAGTTCTGGACAAATTGGTAGAGAATGGTGTGAGATTGGAGAACTACTACGTTCAGCCTCTCTGTACTCCTAGCAGAAGTCAGCTCATGTCCGGAAGATATTAGGTAAGGCCCGGAATGGTTATGCCCCCTATTGACGCCTGACCAATTACCTGCCAAGTATGGTCGTCCATTTTGTTTTCAATTTTAGTCAGAAATCCGGAAGGTCCCCCTTCCTGTATATTTTCGCTATCCCTAAGGCTACAGTGCTGAAACTTGCCACACTATATTTATGGGTCAATCTGTACTAGAAACTGTCAAAATAACATCCAAGATGGCCGCCGTGATGACGTCATTTTCCAAAAAACTATTTTTGGACGATTATTCGAATTTTTTATTTATGTGTTTTCTTCGCAAAAACTGGCTGATATATTATTAAATAATAATCTGATATGAAATAAAATAACTTTTGCCACTTTTCCATGCAGAAAAGTAAGAATTTTGAAGAAATATGATGAAAATGTCACTTTTCTGTGGTATCCTACATAGCCGTCACTTTGAATTTACTCATGATTCTCTGCCCGGAGTGTCATGGAAATCGGCTCAAAATGACCCCAGTAAGATAAACTAAAAAGTCACGGAGTATCAGCTCTCAAATTTTTGTTGTTCCGGAGATAGGAGAAAAAACAACAACAAAACAGTAAGAACATAAAGTGCCTCCCCCAGGCCAGGTAGGTTTAATCCTCGAGGCCCGCCCTCTGTGCATGTCACTCGACAAATATATGTAGGTTTATTGTTTCAGTGGGAAATTTAAGCCGTACAACGTCGAATTTTACAGGTTAGTTTTGCTAAGTATTCTTGCATTTACCAGGTTTTCCCATGTTAAAACGTTTACTCCATCAGACGTCCATGGTGCTCATCCATTAATATCAGATGAGTTGTTTGAGCTGATCTGTCATCAGAGCTCCCGATCTAGCGTATCTAATTCCGCATAAGCCGGTGCTAGAGGCCGTGTGGATATTTTTTAGTCTCCGCATGAACAGCAGCATTAAAAACGCAGCTGAGATACTAAGGCTACGTCCGATATTCTTCCGTATTCTCGGATACTAAGGCTACGTCCGATATTCTTCCGTATTCTCGGGTCTGAATGTTGGGTTCTTTCCACCAGACGTAGTCAATTTTTCCCACCTCTTGCATATCGCTCCAATTAATCTATCTTACCATACTTATGGCATCAAATTGTATATCTCTTATACTGTCAGATATGTTGCACCGACAGTTTAGGTCACAAACTTTGACAATGGGAGAATGATACTTATAATTACTTGCAAGTTATGAAGTACCGTAATATGAATATGAGCCACGCAACATGGTTATACGGACATCATTCATTCATTTCAGATTCATACAGGTCTACAACATGGGAAGTTCTCCAATGACCAGGCGTCTGGTCTACCACTAGACAGTCCCACTCTAGCAGATAAAATGAGAGAGGGCGGCTACTCTACTCACATGGTGGGTAAATGGCATCTCGGCTTCTACAAGAAAGACTATCTACCTACAAACAGGGGATTCGATACATACTATGCTAAGATATCGAGTTGTTCAGTCCGACATTCCTTTGGTCCATATCCATGTTTTCAATTCTGAGCTTTTGATGACATTTAGATGTATAATTATGACGAATAGTTTTTAGGCTACGTCAGCTAAAGATGCACATTCCCCTCCTCTTCCTTCCCCTCCCATCTTTCGTTATTTAGTTCAGGAAATAAGTGGGTTTTTCTCGAATTTTGTCAGGATAACTATGAATTCTCAGACTGGTATAGAGTGACCTGAACCCGAAAAAAAGAATCGAGGTCAGAAGTCATGAAACTACGTTAGGACAGTTATTGGAGCAGAGTGACCTTTCTTGGTCGGTGGCCGAGTGGTCTAAGGCGCTTCGCTGGTGACCGCTAGCCTCACACTGCTGAACCGGCACGGGTTCGAGCCCAGTTGGTCCATGTGTGAAAGTTTGTCAGTTACTTGCCGAAGGGCGGTGGTTCTCTCCGGGTACTCCGGCTTCCTCCACCAACCAAACTGACTGTCACCATATGAGTGAAACAAACTTGAGTGTGACATTAAGCCAAATTCTCTCCCTCCCTCTTGGTCGGGAGGCTAAATTCACCAAAACAACTGTCATAATTAAATCACTGTCATGTGTTCACCTCAAACAGTGACGTCTGCACTGAAAGGAAAAAATATCACCGCCTCACTGAAAGAAGGATGAGTATCTTTAGATTTATTTCTAAATGACGCAGCCCATAATGTCATTTAAGCTCTTGTTTGAATCTTGGATCTTTTGTATTCAGCAAAATGTCCTTTTAACCCTACCAGGCCTGGTGGGGCATTATAGCTCGCTCTACCAAACTCTCTGTCCTATCTCCGGAATGACAATAAACGGAGAGCTGACTCTCGTGACTTTGTTGTTTAGGGTGCACTCCGGAGATTCTTTTATTCGGCATGGAATAGACTATGGGTCCGTTTTTCGGCCACCAGTTGTCGCAAAACCTTCAACCCAAATCACTTATATGTATATATTTTCTGAAAGAGCATGATGAAACTATTATTTTAAGATATAACACTGCTATGTTATAGAAAAATTT
This sequence comes from Hanleya hanleyi, assembly GCA_036873755.1. Lineage (NCBI taxonomy): Eukaryota > Metazoa > Mollusca > Polyplacophora > Lepidopleurida > Hanleyidae > Hanleya > Hanleya hanleyi. The sequence continues at coordinate 125,889 of JAVTVY010030097.1, read as the reverse complement.
AACTCGAACATTCTCCTCCATGCTTGCTTCATTTTTCCTAGAAACCCCTTAAAATGTCGAAAATGGCCTGTACCCGGCTCAATTTCCAGAAAATCTGTAAGAGCGATTTCAATTAAACTTACTCACGCGTTCCCTGGTCCGGTCTCAACTTAAAAAGGCAAACAAAAGTGGGTGTCAACCTGCCCGTTTTTTGTCAGATTTTCTTTCCGTAAATGAGTCCCGATTTTTAGGCACACCCAAGGGGCATAACTGAGGCAGGACAAACTTTACTCCATGATCCCGATCAGCGCGTAGACGAAGCCAGCACTCGATTTGTACGTACTCGTTTGCAGCGTTGATAATGCTGAATAGGATGGCATTATAGATATAAGCTATTAAGAAGACAAGGAGAATTATGATGTAGCAGAACAAGGGCAGTCTATCGTATTATGAAATTAGAGAGGGGCCATTACTACGAAACTGTGGAGGGCCACCTTAAGGGGCAGGATGTTTTTTACCAAATTAATTATTCACATGCATCGTAATCTCAGAGTGTTTGCGGGTATGGCGGTATACAACACTTGCCAGTTATACATATTATTTTGAGAAATCCGACCGATAACTTTCCCCCTACCCCATCTTTGTTTTGATCACTTTTGTCAATTCTAGCAGGATTTTCGAGAACAAAACTCAAAATTAACCTATTTCTTCTTAATAATGGTCATCCATTCGGCAATATGAAGGCCGTGGTTACTTTTCCGCTTTCCAATGATAGCAGAAACGCGGGAAAATGCAAATAAGCGATGTAACCAAGTCAAATTATTGGTAATTTTGCACTCAATTTTCTCATAGAAACATGGGAAATACTTCAGAAACTTGAGAAATAATTTGTAAAACCATAATAATATACATCCATTCCATCCTTTATGGAATGTAAATGGGTTCTCTTGTAAAGAAAATTTACACTGGCAAATTTATATCATTCTGATAGGACCTCGTTCTGCCATAATATCCACCGAAATCTCAGTCCAGGGGAGATAACTCCTGTATGGAATACAGTATGCAGTAACCTCAATTGTATACTAATGGACACACTGTGGATTATTTTAATCGAACTCCTGGTCTTCTTTCCACCTGCTTCCGAAAATAGCGCTTCAGGTATAACTAGGCAGTCAAAATTAAACAATCTGGCGTAATGATACATCTCCGCTCCGTAACGGAGTCTACATTAAGATAATGCATAGACTCCACTATTATGCCTTAAAGGGTGCACTCCGGAGATTCTTTTATTCGGCATGGAATAGACTATGGGTCCGTTTTTCGGCCACCAGTTGTCGCAAAACCTTCAACCCAAATCACTTATATGTATATATTTTCTGAAAGAGCATGATGAAACTATTATTTTAAGATATAACACTGCTATGTTATAGAAAAATTTAACTCGAACATTCTCCTCCATGCTTGCTTCATTTTTCCTAGAAAACCCCTTAAAAATGTCGAAAATGGTCAAATTCGGCTCAATTTCCAGAAAAATCTGTAAGAGCGATTTCAATTAAACTTCTTACTCACGTTCCCTGGTCCGGTCTCAACTTAAAAAGGCAAAAAAGGGGATGTTAACCTAACCGTTTTTTGTCAGATTTTCTTCCCGTAAATGAGTCCCGATTTTTAGGCACACCCAAGGGGCATAACTGAGGCAGGACAAACTTTACTCCATGATCCCGATCAGCGTGTAGACGAAGCCAGCACTCGATTTGTACGTACTCGTTTGCAGCGTTGATAATGCTGAATAGGATGGCATTATAGATATAAGCTAGTAAGAAGACAAGAAGAATTATGATGTAGCAGAACAAGGGCAGTCTATCGTATTATGAAATTAGAGAGGGGCCATTACTACGAAACTGTGGAGGGCTACTAATACCAAATACATGTACATGAAAACTATCCACCTTGCTCTAATACCAAATACATGTACATGAAAACTATCCACCTTGCTCTAATACCAAATACATGTACATGAAAACTATCCACCTTGCTCTAATACCAAATACATGTACATGAAAACTATCCACCTTGCTCTAATACCAAATACATGTACATGAAAACTATCCACCTTGCTCTAATACCAACTACATGTACATGAAAACTATTCACCTTGCTCTAATACCAAATACATGTACATGAAAACTATCCACCTTGCTCTAATACCAAATACATGTACATGAAAACTATCCACCTTGCTCTAATACCAAATACATGTACATAGAAAACTATCCACCTTGCTCTAATACCAAATACATGTACATAGAAAACTATCCACGCGCTCTAATGCAACTACATGTACATGAAAACTATTCACCTTGCTCTAATACCAAATACATGTACATGAAAACTATCCACCTTGCTCTAATACCAAATACATGTACGTAGAAAACTATCCACTTGCTCTAATACCAAATACATGTACATGAAAACTATCCACCTTGCTCCTAATACCAAATACATGTACATGAAGAACTATCCACCTTGCTCTAATAATACCAAATACATGTACATGAAAACTATCCACCTTGCTCTAATACCAAAATACATGTACATGAAAACTATCCACCTTGCTCTAATATAAATACATGTACATAAAAAGCTATCCACCTTGCTCTAATACCAAATACATGTACATGAAAACTATCCACCTTGCTCTAATACCAAATACATGTACATGAAAACTATCCACCTTGCTCTAATACCAAGTACATGTACATCAAAACTATCCACCTTGCTCTAATACCAAATACATGTACATGAAAACTATCCACCTTGCTCTAATACCAAATACATGTACATGAAACCTATCCACCTTGCTCTAATACCAAATACATGTACATGAAAACTATCCACCTTGCTCTAATACCAAATACATGTACATGAAAACTATCCACCTTGCTCTAATACCAAATACATGTACATGAAAACTATCCACCTTGCTCTAATACCAAATACATGTACATGAAAACTATCCACCTTGCTCTAATACCAACTACATGTACATGAAAACTATTCACCTTGCTCTAATACCAAATACATGTACATGAAAACTATCCACCTTGCTCTAATACCAAATACATGTACATGAAAACTATCCACCTTGCTCTAATACCAAATACATGTACATGAAAACTATCCACCTTGCTCTAATACCAAATACATGTACATGAAAACTATCCACCTTGCTCTAATACCAAAATGTACATCAAAACTACCCACCTTGCTCTAATACCAAATACATGTACATGAAAACTATCCACCTTGCTCTAATACCAAATACATGTACATGAAACCTATCCACCTTGCTCTAATACCAAATACATGTACATGAAAACTATCCACCTTGCTCTAATACCAAATACATGTACATGAAAACTATCCACCTTGCTCTAATACCAAATACATGTACATGAAAACTATCCACCTTGCTCTAATACCAAATACATGTACATGAAAACTATCCACCTTGCTCTAATACCAAATACATGTACATGAAAACTATCCACCTTGCTCTAAGGGTGCACTCCGGAGATTCTTTTATTCGGCATGGAATAGACTATGGGTCCGTTTTTCGGCCACCAGTTGTCGCAAAACCTTCAACCCAAATCACTTATATGTATATATTTTCTGAAAGAGCATGATGAAACTATTATTTTAAGATATAACACTGCTATGTTATAGAAAAATTTAACTCGAACATTCTCCTCCATGCTTGCTTCATTTTTCCTAGAAACCCCTTAAAAATGTCGAAAAATGGTCAAATTCGGCTCAATTTCCAGAAAAATCTGTAAGAGCGATTTCAATTAAACTTCTTACTCACGTTCCCTGGTCCGGTCTCAACTTAAAAAGGCAAACAAAAGTGGGTGTCAACCTAACCGTTTTTTGTCAGATTTTCTTCCCGTAAATGAGTCCCGATTTTTAGGCACACCCAAGGGGCATAACTGAGGCAGGACAAACTTTACTCCATGATCCCGATCAGCGTGTAGACGAAGCCAGCACTCGATTTGTACGTACTCGTTTGCAGCGTTGATAATGCTGAATAGGATGGCATTATAGATATAAGCTATTAAGAAGACAAGAAGAATTATGATGTAGCAGAACAAGGGCAGTCTATCATATTATGAAATTAGAGAGGGGCCATTACTACGAAACTGCGGAGGGCCACCTTAAGGGGCAGGATGTTTTTTACGAAATTAATTATTCACATGTATCGTAATCTCAGAGTGTTTGCGAGTATGGCGGTATACAACACTTGCCAGTTATACATATTATTTTTGGAAATCCGACCGATAACTTTCCCCCTACCCCATCTTTGTTTTGATCAATTTTGCCAATTCTAGCAGGATTTTCGAGAACAAAACTCAAAATTAACCTATTTCTTCTTAATAATGGTCATCCATTCGGCAATATGAAGGCCGTGGTTACTTTTCCGCTTTCCAATGATAGCAGAAACGCGGGAAAATACAAATAAGCGATGTAACCAAGTCAAATTATTGGTAATTTTGCACTCAATTTTCTCTTAGAAACATGGGAAATACTTCAGAAACTTGAGAAATAATTTGTAAAACCATAATAATATACATCCATTCCATCCTTTATGGACTGTAAATGGGTTCTCTTGTAAAGAAAATTTACACTGGCAAATTTATATCATTCTGATAGGACCTCGTTCTGCCATAATATCCACCGAAATCTCAGTCCAGGGGGAGATAACTCCTGTATGGAATACAGTATGCAGTAACCTCAATTGTATACTAATGGACACACTGTGGATTATTTTAATCGAACTCCTGGTCTTCTTTCCACCTGCTTCCGAAAATAGCGCTTCAGGTATAACTAGGCAGTCAAAATTAAACAATCTGGCGTAATGATACATCTCCGCTCCGTAACGGAGTCTACATTAAGATAATGCATAGACTCCACTATTATGCCTTAAAGGGTGCACTCCAGAGATTCTTCCATTCGGCATGGAATAGACTATGGGTCCGTTTTTCGGCCACCAGTTGTCATAAAACCTTCAACCCAAATCAATTATATGTATATATTTTCTGAAGAGCATGATGAAATTATTATTTTAAGATATAACACTGCTATGTTATAGAAAAATTAAACTCGAACATTCTCCTCCATGCTTGCTTCATTTTTCCTAGAAAACCCCTTAAAAATGTCGAAAAATGGTCAAATTCGGCTCAATTTCCAGACAAATCTGTAAGAGCGATTTCAATTAAACTTCTTACTCACGTTCCCTGGTCCGGTCTCAACTTAAAAAGGCAAAAAAAGGGGATGTCAACCTAACCGTTTTTTGTCAGATTTTCTTCCCGTAAATGAGTACCGATTTTTAGGCACACCCAAGGGGCATAACTGAGGCAGGACAAACTTTACTCCATGATCCCGATCAGCGTGTAGACGAAGCCAGCACTCGATTTGTATGTACTCGTTTGCAGCGTTGATAATGTTGAATAGGATGGCATTATAGATATAAGCTATTAAGAAGACAAGAAGAATTATGATGTAGCAGAACAAGGGCAGTCTATCGTATTATGAAATTAGAGAGGGGCCATTACTACGAAACTGCGGAAGGCCACCTAATACCAAATACATGTACATGAAAACTATCCACCTTGCTCTAATACCAAATACATGTACATGAAAACTATCCACCTTGCTCTAATACCAAATACATGTACATGAAAACTATCCACCTTGCTCTAATACCAAATACATGTACATGAAAACTATCCACCTTGCTCTAATACCAACTACATGTACATGAAAACTATTCACCTTGCTCTAATACCAAATACATGTACATGAAAACTATCCACCTTGCTCTAATACCAAATACATGTACATGAAAACTATCCACCTTGCTCTAATACCAAATACATGTACATGAAAACTATCCACCTTGCTCTAATACCAAATACATGTACATGAAAACTATCCACCTTGCTCTAATACCAAATACATGTACATGAAAACTATCCACCTTGCTCTAATACCAAATACATGTACATGAAAACTATCCACCTTGCTCTAATACCAAGTACATGTACATGAAAACTATCCACCTTGCTCTAATACCAAATACATGTACATGAAAACTATCCACCTTGCTCTAATACCAACTACATGTACATGAAAACTATCCACCTTGCTCTAATACCAAATACATGTACATGAAAACTATCCACCTTGCTCTAATACCAAATACATGTACATGAAAACTATCCACCTTGCTCTAATACCAAATACATGTACATGAAAACTATCCACCTTGCTCTAATACCAAATACATGTACATGAAATTATTCAAAATTTTGCTCTAATAAATTAAATAATACATGTACATGAAAACTATCCAATCTTTGCTCTAATACCAAATACATGCATATTGAAAACCATCCACCTTGCTTCTGATTACTCAAATACATGTACATGCAAAACTATCCACCTTGCTCTACCACCAAATACATGTAACATGAAAACTATCCACCTTGCTCTAACACTCAAATACACATGTACATGAAAACTATCCACCTTGCTCTAATACCAAATACATGTACATGAAAACTATCCACCTTGCTCTAATACTCAAATACATGTGAAGAAAACTATCCACCTTGCTCTAATACCAAATACATGTACATGAAAACTATCCACCTTGTTTGGTCAGCCAAATACATGTATACAAAAACTATCCAGAATTTGCTCTTAATACCAAATATGAAAAGCAAGAAAACATTCATCTTGCTCTGATGTAAGTATATACATATGAAAATGATCCACCTTTCATCATTGTCGCAAATGTACATGTACATGAAATCATCCACCTTGCTCTATTGACTTCAACATATGTACATGAAAACTATCCACCTTGCTCACCAAATACATGTACATGAAAACTATCACCTTGCTCTAATACTCAAAATTACATGTGCCATGAAAACCATCCACTGCTCTAATACCAAATACATGTACATGAAAACTATCCACCTTGGGTTTCCACATAACTACATGTACATGAAAACTATTCACCTGCTCTATCACCAAATACATGTACATGAAAACTATCCACCTTGCTCTAATACCAAATACATGTACATGAAAACTATCCACCTTGCTCTAATACCAAATACATGTACATGAAAACTATCCACCTTGCTCTAATACCAAATACATGTACATGAAAACTATCCACCTTGCTCTAATACCAAATACATGTACATGAAAACTATCCACCTTGCTCTAATACCAAATACATGTACATGAAAACTATCCACCTTGCTCTAATACCAAATACATGTACATGAAAACTATCCACCTTGCTCTAATACCAAATACATGTACATGAAAACTATCCACCTTGCTCTAATACCAAATACATGTACATGAAAACTATCCACCTTGCTCTAATACCAAATACATGTACATGAAAACTATCCACCTTGCTCTAATACCAAATACATGTACATGAAAACTATCCACCTTGCTCTAATACCAAATACATGTACATGAAAACTATCCACCTTGCTCTAATACCAAATACATGTACATGAAAACTATCCACCTTGCTCTAATACCAAATACATGTACATGAAAACTATCCACCTTGCTCTAATACCAAATACATGTACATGAAAACTATCCACCTTGCTCTAATACCAAATACATGTACATGAAAACTATCCACCTTGCTCTAATACCAAATACATGTACATGAAAACTATCCACCTTGCTCTAATACCAAGTACATGTACATGAAAACTATCCACCTTGCTCTAATACTTTCCAAATACATACATGAAAACTATCCACCTTGGTTTCCATTACCAAATACATGTACATGAAAACCATCCACCTGCTCTAATACCAAACAATACATACATGAAAACTATCCACCTGCTCTAATACTCAAAAATACATGTACATGGAAAAACGACCTTGCTCTAATACCAAATACATGTACATGAAAACTATCCCCCTTGCTCTAATACCAAATACATGTACATGAAAACTATCCACCTTGCTCTAATACCAAATACATGTACATGAAAACTATCCACCTTGCTCTAATACCAAATACATGTACATGAAAACTATCCACCTTGCTCTAATACCAAATACATGTACATGAAAACTATCCACCTTGCTCTAATACCAAATACATGTACATGAAAACTATCCACCTTGCTCTAATACCAAATACATGTACATGAAAACTATCCACCTTGCTCTAATACCAAATACATGTACATGAAAACTATCCACCTTGCTCTAATACCAAATACATGTACATGAAAACTATCCACCTTGCTCTAATACCAAATACATGTACATGAAAACTATCCACCTTGCTCTAATACCAAATACATGTACATGAAAACTATCCACCTTGCTCTAATACCAAATACATGTACATGAAAACTATCCACCTTGCTCTAATACCAAATACATGTACATGAAAACTATCCACCTTGCTCTAATACCAAATACATGTACATGAAAACTATCCACCTTGCTCTAATACCAAATACATGTACAGGAAAACTATCCACCTTGCTCTAATACCAAATACATGTACATGAAAACTATCCACCTTGCTCTAATACCAAGTACATGTACATGAAAACTATCCACCTTGCTCTAATACCAAATACATGTACATGAAAACTATCCACCTTGCTCTAATACCAAGTACATGTACATGAAAACTATCCACCTTGCTCTAATACCAAGTACATGTACATGAAGGGGGGGTCCATGAAAGTGACCTTTAGCAAACTGTTAGTCGTATAGAGTCTGTCTATTACAATAAATATAGGCCAGCACGATTGTCTTTTGCATTTAGATTTCCACCAATTATTTGAAAGCGGGACCCCTCATCGAACTTAGTGATGAGAAAATCCATCACATACACAAGCAACGTTACAACCTCATGTGAATCATATGTGAGCTCACACGCGTGACACCTGCACTACTTCCCCAGCGTCAGCCCCGCATGTGAGAGACTTAATCTTGATATAATGCTAGACGCATATCGTCGGACATGAAATATCACCTCATGTGTCTGAAATGTGAGTCACAAATAAAATTAGATCGTAGAAATTCTTACTCAACTGTTCGAATGGTTACTTTCTCAAAATATGATTGTTTATAGTGCCAGGGCCTTCTTTTAAAGGCATTTCTAGCTTGTACCAGCTGAGCTGAGTTACAGCTCACCTGGTATATTGCCCAGTCACAATTCCCGCCGTACTTAACACCTGAACAAAATTCATTAAGAAAGGAGACTTTGTTCAAGCCCTTTCCAACTTATATTAACTGAGCTGAATCATAGCTCAACTGTTATCTTGATCAGTTACAATTCCCACGGAATCAACACCTGAGTAAATTTCAGTTCTCCTTCATACCTGTATCAGATAACAGACTTCTCAGTATGAAATTAACTCAGAATACAGTTCACTGCTTGCCAATTAATTGATTTGAGTGTTTACCCAAAACAACACCATAGTCGCCACATAAACATCTGCAATAAAAGCGCGGCTGAGATACTAAGGCTACGTCCGAGAATCCACCGTATTCTCGGGTCTGAATGTTAGGTATAGACGAATTCTTTTGATATATGACCATATGATACGAGTCATATGGTTGCTTTTTAGTTGCCAGAGGTCGTCAATTTTTCTCATCTCTTGCATATCGCTCCAACACATGTGTCGGGAATGAAATTCATTTGAGGTAATGTGATACTTATGCCAGATGCACATTTTTCATCCCACACATCATATTCATGCCTGCAGTGTGAATTTTGTTTGTGTATGATCAGATCAGATATCTATATTTTCAAACTCTCTCCAAATTAAATTGTGGACATACTATACTCACCACTAATGCGATTATAGCAAAACGGTGTACTATGCGAAAGAGATGGAAGAAGAATACAATGATTACAGCTATGCATGCTGAGATGGTGACGAACTGTACCCAGCCTCCACCCAGAGGAACCCAGTCCGGGATTATGGCGCAGATAAATGCTACTAAGCATAAACTCTGAAACGAAAGAGAATGTTGTATAAGGTGTGGGCCGAATGTCAACAAGGCCGAATAAGTCATAACAGGAGGGAGCTGTTCAACATTCGCTAAGTTGGTTGAGTATGGCGTAAGTCGACACATACATTGACCATCGTATTTATAACGAATAATTCCTGCTGTTTACGCTAAATCACAATCTACAACTGGCCTTAGGTAAAAATGCTAAAAATTGTAAATACAGTACCGCTTCGACGATCTTGAATATTCCGGGTATCGATCGGACGTAGAGGCGGTCCAACACGCACCACGAACGCGATGTTGTTGCTGTCGTTGTAGTCGCCATGTTCGTGATTTGTTCTACACCTTTTAATAGCCTATATCAGACTATATTTCACCTGTGAGAGAAATAGCAATACAGTTTCATGTAAACCATCAACATTAACATACACATGTAAGAAACCTGCACGTGTTCTCAATGATTTACTGTATTTAAAAACCAAAGCCATATAGGTGGAGTATATAAACAATAAATCCCATCAGAGACGTTAAACAGGTCTGTATTACGAGCAAGATAAACTGTTGGAATAATTCCAATAATCTTTGATGTTCAGTTCCAGTGCCAAAAGCCAACTTCTCACATTTTTAAAAGCTGATTCCACTAATCACATTCTCTGTATCTCTGGTGAAAATGTAACAGTCACATACGTATATATTTTAACAAAGCAACTTTAGGTAGTATGTAGGCCTATCTATAGTTCTAATAAAGCCGAATTTCAGAAGCTTGAACTATGGGAAACATATCCATTTATTATGAAAATGAAAATAGTTTCTATTTAACCATAACTGGCCTGGGATTTTTGGGACCCGTCCAGGCCTGGGTGTCGGCGGATTTCAGCCCCTTAAGCATTTTCTTACCCCTTGAGGTAGGGAACTGAAACTTCCCACACTAAACCCTTGGGTAAAGCTCTACCAGTAAATGTGAAAAAAATTCATGTTGGTCGATTTGAGGACGTCCCAGTGACGTTATTTTCGAAAAAGAAATAGATTTATGGTCGATCTTTTCGGTCAGATTTTTCGAATTTTTTATTTACGTGTTTTCTACGCAAAAACTGTAAATAATAATCTGATGTGACATAAAATAATTTGTGCCCCCTTTTCCTGGCAGAAAAGCTGGAATTAGAATAAAAATGACAAAAACATCACATTTCTGGTACCCCACATGGGGACCATTCTGAATGTACCCACGATCTCCTGCTCCGGGAGTTATACAAATAGGCTCAAAATGACTCTAATATTGGAAACTACAAAGTCACGGAGTATCAGCTCTCAACTGTTTTTCGTTCCGGAGATGGAGTATAGAGTTTGGTAGGGGGGGGGTCCATAATGCCCCCCTCCCCCACCAGGCCTGGAAGAGATAAAGAAACTTTCAGCAGGGTATCCTTCAACAGAAAATGACTAAAATGAAGGCTTGTATAGAAGGGATAGGGTATAAAATCCTTCCTCATTATATGTATATTAATATATGGCTGAATCATTATATTATGGCTGAAGCTACACTTCCAGCTCAGGCATGCTTGAAGCAAAACGTGGCATTGGAGACTCATTGCAGAAGGTGACATCATAACGTAATAACGTGTTCACGCAGACCAGAGACTTTGAGACCGTATAAAGTAATAGCTATTGACCAGCTACTGGTCAAAATATCATTATTTTGTGAACAGTGTGAATTTTAATGTAATCTCTTGTAGAGGTCTATACTATAGACGTTCTGACTGATAATGGTATTCACGCATGATCAAAAACCAGAAACTGGAAAAATGACACAGAAGATCAAAGAATATAAAAAATATTGAAACAGAACGGGTACCGGTAACAGCAAACATAGCGCAGAATTAAAGGAGACACAAATGGCTGAAGAATTTGAAATATTTGTGGACCCTTTCTTTCTTTCCTTCTGCTCTTCTTCTGAGTGCCTCAGACACTCTAATAAAGAGGCAGACACAATGAAAACGGCCAACATCGACCCGTGAAATTACAGTTGGGCTTGTGCCGAATACCTGGATTACAAAAGGGACGATAGCGGAGTGTTGTCAAGATACGCATGTCAAAGTACGAACCCATGATTGAAAACGTAGGTTACAGTAATATGTTACGAAGGGTAATACACATACCTCTATACAAAGTTGACAGTAATACGCAGTAATTCTAACTCAGTACGGAAGAGTATCTTTACCGGAACTATTCAGAAGGGCCGTGAGATTTCTTACGCTGGATGTGAAAAAACATATTGGCGTAGTATACTCCCCCCTGTGAACATTATTACATGTGAAGATCGCTCCGTGGTGACCTGAAACATAATCAGTTTATCCCTGTTGACCTTGTGTTGTGATATCAAAAGGTTTTACAGAGAAATGATTTCAGCGATGGCGCGTCACATGTTTGTCCTCGACTTTGCGCAGGTGTCGATCTGCACGGACGTCTTTCCTTTTTAGCTCTGCACTTCACTAAGTTTTAGTACGTTAAATATGTAGTACTAGCCTAACATGGCTAGGGCTTTTTATCCAGTATTTTAATAATGTTTTAATGCCGCACTAGTTTAGTTTTAGTACTCCTGCCGTGTACAATGGTGTAGTTTTCAACTTTTTTATCGACTTTCACTTCGACTCCTTTGTTTGTCGCACAAGCCATCTTGGTATTTTTCTGATGTCAAATCTTTCATCGGCAAATCTGCCAAATTGCTCCCTGCCTCAACAATCTTCTCTCGAGTATACAGATCATCTGAGCATCAGAGCAACTCAACATCGTTCAGTGGACATCAGCAGTCCTAAAACTATGATCATTTGGGCATTTGATAACAACAACAGCTGTATTCTCTCGGGCAAACAAGTATCTCTCAAGAAGGAAGGTAGGATCAATCCAATTATTTATTAACCTTCGACACTCATAAGTAAATCTATCCATAACTGAGCTCAATTCTGATGGTGAGTTATTAAACTCTCAACCTACAAACAGCGGTGAGCTTTGAATCCTGAAATGTGACCTAACACTCATATCAACGTATTAATAACTGTAAACACTGAACATTGAACTTTGATCAGATATGTTTTCAAAAACTCTATACCGTAAAGCTGTCTTGCGTAACTTCCTTCTTCATACAGTAATCTCTTTCAGCTGGTATGTTGCTTGCATGAACTTTTTCAGTCCGCTTTTTGGCCTAAGCTTAACTAATCTAACCCGCTAGATTAAAGTGCCAAACAAATTAGGCTCTTTGACGATCCATTGTGATCAGTGTCTGGAGAGAGTAATTTTCAAAATTCGAAATTGAATTTTTTTTGTAGTTTTGGTTAGGTTTTTGGTTAGGGTTAAGGTTTTGCTAGGGTATGTTTGTTTGGCTCATCGTCGCCGTGTGACCAATAAGGTTAGGTGCGACGATAAACTTCCAACAACCAACCAACCAACCCGCTTCAGCGGTGCATGACCATGGCACTGCCCCGTCTCCATCGAGTCCTGCCAGACCGCTAATATTATACTGTCCTCGAACAATGTTTCATCATCTCAGTCAACCTTTCAAATCAAAAAGAACTACACTCCAAGTGTACCAAAAACAATTCAAATCTGCCAATAGACTTCATGAAGTAAAAGCCGAATTCAAAGACCGCTGCATCTATTTTCAATTCAACGCTATCATCTATCTCATTTTCAAAGTTGCAGTTACATATTATTATTCAGACTAACCCTTCACCAATGGCTCTATTATCTCCAGTAGCTCCAATGAAGCTGAAGTTCAAACTAGTTATACACTTGAGCTCCCAAGCAGCTCTGGATAAAAATTGAATCTGTATCATACTAACGCCTCAGCTTCAGTGAACGGCAGTGACCCTCACTATTTTCTTGATGTCGATCTCCCTGCCATCCAACATCTTTTTGGAAAATTCCGAATAGATAATTCCCCAGTGAATGTGAAACTCTTAAATGAACATCTCCAGAAACTTTTCACAGAAAACCTCCGAAATTATCGTGCTCCAAGGAACGCGAAAGTCAGCTCGTCACAGACTCGACCTATTCCCAATCCTCCTCGTAGCACTTAAAACTGTTTACCATCAAAATCATCTTCTGTCCATGGCCGCCAAGCGAATATCAAGTGTCCCAGGTGTAAGAAAAACTGCCTAAGCAGAGGCATATGGTGCCAAAATGGATTCACTATCGTTGTGCTAAGCTTAGATCAACAAATTTGAGACAGATTCCACTGCTATATACATCTGTCCTTCGCGTATCCAGTTTTACATCTGATGCAGTCATTGCATTGCTCAATCAAACATGGGCATCCTGCATTCAAGATAGATCTATGACTCACGATGATGACCCGCCTATATTGCAGCGAACAGTCATGGCCACATGCCTTCGCCAACCTACATCCAATATTTCACAAATTACCAACGTTGCCAATGCACTCCTGAATGGAGAGTTTAATACCTCTATTCAAGATCTTCCCTGTTTAACATATTTCGTTTAACATATATTGCCTCCAGACCAATCATTTGCTGTGTGCACTGCCAGGCCGTTTTCCACATTAACTTCATCATATCGTCCGATCAGGTCAATATAGACCATGAATAATACGTCTGCTCATCCTGTATTAGCGATACTATCGTAAGTCAGCAATTGCAACCAGTCATATCCTCATCACAATGTCAAATTCAATAGTAGTAAGCATCATCACTGATCATCCAACCAAAATCTACGTACTCCATCCTATCACAACCTGAAACTAGTGCCACTTTAACAGACGTTACTATGGTGCTGCTACCGCTGATCAACCATCACAGTCATCCTCTGAGTCTGACAGCCATCTCCTGGAGGAGCTCCTTACTAGGGAACAGAACTAAAGAAAGCCGAAGATGATCTTCGAAAACAGCAATCTTCCCCGTTCGATACAAAGAGAGATCTAGATTCGGTCCAAATCTATATCTACAAAACGGAAGCCAAAACAACTGAATTAGAAAGAATCCACAATCTCATAAGAAACGTATATGTGCCTTTGAATCGACATCTTCTATCTCAGAAGATATGCATTTTGCAAGACCCTCTGTGCCTCTCCAAATGATGGGCCTCAACCGCAGGTTAATGTCCACCTCGTTATTGAACAAGAACCACAAAACCTAAAACAGCGTGTTCAAACCCTTGAATTCAACTCTCTAAGCCACAGAATATGTGAACTGGAACAAAGCCACAGAATATGTGAACTGGAACAAAGATCCAGTTCATCCGATCGGCCCCCTTAGTCTTACCTAATCTACCTCAACCTGACACCGACCAGACCCAGAGGGACCCATCTGACACCCATCCTGTCAACAACCCCGCTACCCCCCAAATAATCAAACACATGTATTCTGCGCCGTCACGGATTTTTCACTATCCACTACCAAATTCGCTCCCTGCCTATTTTCCGCATCAGACATTTTATACTCCGCCATATCTCTCTCAGCCCAGGATTTAACCCTTACCATGGATTCCTGACCTCTACCAGCATCAGTCTCCCTGGATACCAAATACGATCAACCATCTGTTACCTCATTTTCAGTATAGACCAGCCTCCAACTACAATCGTCGAAGAACCTACTGCCCTCGTATCATCCAAAGAATTCACCTCCTCAGTATCCACGACATGACGCCTCTTCTAATATTACCATGGCAGATCCCCTACGTGTACACAGCCCAAGTCTACATCGCCGGTCAGAGGTCACTGTTTGGGCTCAGAAAACAATTCAAACCCTGTACCGACAAGCAATCAAGAAGTCAAGGACCACCAGACTATTATTCGACATATTGAGATCCAGTCACCTACAAGTGCATCAACACCGCTTGATAAACATCTTGAACCCATATTGGCACATGCACCAAACCATCAAATTCTACCCTGATTGCAAAAAGTATTCTCTCAAATGCCACTGTTTACAAGCTTACTCCGAAAAGCTTACAACTTATATATTCTAGAATACTGGCTCTTCAATTTCCAATTACACATCCTACAAGACTTCGACCAAAATTTATTCCCAGGACAGAAACCGAGAGTGTACGGTGGTGTCCGCATCTTCTGCAATAAGAACATCGTCGATCCTCTACCACATGGTGGAACCAGAATTCAGATCTTACAGTTCCACCTCTTACCGAAACCTCTACTATGCATCTGTGTTTACATACCTACACGTGGATCTGCTGCCGACGACATCGAATATGAAGACAACTTCGATCAGCTCACCGAACTCCTTAAAAAGTATGGACCTACCCATTACATCTACATAGCAAGCAATCACCACGCTGATCTCCAGTCGAACAACCCTAACCGCAGGGATAAAATTTTGAAGACTTTTTTGAGGAACATCAGCTTGCTTATCTGACTGCACAATGTCGGGCTTGGAATTGCACTTTTAGCGCCACTTCATTTCACTCTTTCTGCATGGTCTCATGTTTGAAAACAAAATTATATACTGTTGCATCAAAACCTCTGTTCACCAAAAAAACTCTATCAAGTATATCGCTACCATTTCGACGGGAGAACTATCTTCGCTTGTTTGTTGATATACTCACCTTTTCCGGAATTGTCAGCTGACGAGACAGGTAATATATTATTCCAGTCTTAAGTAGCAACATAAAGAACATATTTTACATCATCCTAAAGCAATTAAACTTCATGTTGACGAAAACAGACTTGTGATTCACCGAGCGGGCAGGACTGTCAGATCTCGTTTATGTGTTTGTCACAGCTGACTGACCGCTCAAGTATACACGGAGTAATTGGAGCGGGCCAGCCTGCGGGCTGTGTAACACTGGTACCCCAAATGAACAACAGGATTACATGAGGTACAAGTCTGTCATAATTCAGTCGTAATTACCTGTATTTACCTGCCTACACTTCACAAATGATACAGACTGCATACATGGCCAAGCAGATAGCAAAAAAACTGACAATCAGCTAACAACACAAGTACACCATCCACAGTCCAAGGTCGTTGTTGTAAATTATCACAGAGATGGTACAAACAACTCTTCAATTCTTACCAATCCATCAATGATGTACATGCAAGCGCTACAGAAGACCTGGGCCTTATTTTACGCACGAATGGTAGCGAAATAAAATATTCACAAAGATTATATCCCCCGTTAAATAATACTCGGCGGAACTAATCCATATGAAAATGTGCATTCATGATGTGCCGAGTTTACGATGCCATACTGCCAAATTCTCTTCCGAGTACCGTTGCCTCCACCGCATATATAAACCCGGAATCGACCGAGAACCTTGCCAATACGGACTCTGTGAGTGTGATATCCTATCACACATCCATTCGCACACAATATATAAATATATTTGGAAAAACCTGTGTAATAAAATGAAGGATCAGACTTTTCTAACACGATTCAGACATACCGGTAAGTGTTTCCTCAAAACATGGAACACATGTCTATAGCAGATTCCATGCTCAAAACAAATAAACTTGTTTATCCTGTTACCGGCTTCTCCAGCATTGTATTTCAATTTACCTTACTCGTCAAAGAGTGCGCACGAAGGGACTATTCTTCGTACCATTTGATAATTGTTAAGGCTCTGTAAGATGCACTCCAAATGCGATCTCTGATATGACGATACTGCTGTTGACCGTATACTGCGCCAAAGGGGAAATGCGGAAGCTGCTGTTGCCATTGGAGAGGGTGCACCACTATTTGTGCAAACCGGAATGGCAAATTTCTAAAAACGGATTTACATATTGAAAGCGACCCCTTATTGCGATTGTCAGCCCGTCCAGTATTTTAACCTATCCACCAGTTGAATAGCAAGGTGAATCCGCTTCCGGTGATGACGTCATTCCCATCTATGTCATCATTTACAATCTATATGGTATCAGCGGCACCCTCAGGTGAGGGCACATCCGTGAAAGGGCATCTTTTCCGGTGAAGACTTCACTTCCATCGAGGGTCGATGGCCAATGGTCAAGGAATGTATCAATCCAGCCACAGAACTCAGTAGCTGCGAAACTGACCTTTCTGGAAGCGGAAACGATATCACGTTCGCACATGCACACAATTGATTTGCAGCGGAACGTCTCCCCAACATGGCTGCACCCTGTGAGGCTGACTTCTATTATTCAACTAAACGTAGAAATACTTTTGTATAACTTGAATGTATTATGTTCTTATGACTAAAATTAACTTTATTACACAATAACATGCGACCGAATCGCTCGATTATCAAAGGCACTATTTCGTAGACGGCTTACTATGTACTATGCCCACGGGTGGCTCTTTATCAGTTCTATGCGAGAGGCTAAGTTCCGCCAATACGGAAATAGCCAAACGTGTGATTGGGCATGTATGTGCGATGACGGGGTTTGATGCGCGTCACTACGTTCCATTGATTGTCAATTCCATAGGATATCACGTGATCATTTAGAACTATTAGAGCTTCTGAGATATCATACCGGAGCGTAGAGGCGCCACGATAGGTATTCGCAGGGCATTACTGTGTTGCGTCTAGAAAAGCAACCCTAACTGCATCGAGTGCAAAAGCACATCCACCAGACACTACGATATGACGCGACACCAGAATAATATGCATGGGTACAGAGACATGGAGGGGCTATAAGCCGATGCAGACACTGAGAGCTTACCGGCTGAAACTGACAGTCCATCGACTGATACTGCGACCCTACCCACTGACAACCAGCCGAACGCTCTGCTATGGTGTTCTATTTGTGCCAAGTTTCCGTCGCCTTTTCAAAACGCGACGTCGCCTTTTGAAACGCGACGTCGCCTTTTGAAACGCGACGTCGCGTTTTTAAAACACGACGTCGCCTTTTGGAAAACACGACGTCGCCTTTTAAAACGCGACGTTGCGTTTCTTTCCTATGTTTTTGCATTGTAAAACTCGACACAACGGAACTCGACGTCGCGTTTTCAAAAGGCGACGTCGTGTTTCACCCACGTCTTGTTTGGCAATGTTAAAAGATAGGTACGGAAAGAAACGCGACGTCGTGTTTTATAAAAGGCGACGTCGCGTTTTCAAAAGGCGACGTCGCGTTTCAAAACGCGTCGCCTTTTGAAACGCGACGTCGCCTTTCGAAACGCGACGTGGCCTTTTGAAACGCGACGTCGCCTTTCGAAACGCGACGTCGCCTTTCGAAACGCGACGTCGCCTTTTGAAACGCGACGTCGTGTTTTGATAGTAGAACAGCGCATGTCTAGGGATCATTTATTTTCAAGAAATTGTGTTGTGACTATAGATACAATGCTTTAGTTAGACAAGACAAATTACATACATGTAGATATATGTAGAAGACTGAAATGTGTGGTAGGAAACTTCGCTGTGCTTATATCCGTCTCAGAAATTAGGTCATGTATATCCATTGAGTATACGCACCCCTCAAGACAAGAACAAGCTGACATTATTAGTGCGCATAATGCATGTATTTAGACAATGTTTCCTCATTAGCTTTCAGTTACTTGTACAGCGACCAACTAATTTTTTTTCAAGATAATCATCCTGTCCGTCCTCTAAACGTTTGTCAGGCTTTATTATTTTTATATTATTCACATTGTATCATTAATCTTGGGTGTAAAACTCGGCTGGCAGTTTCGTTTATTACTTGACTTTAAATTGCCATTTCACTATGCATTCAGTTGTAGCACAATGCACTCATGGACTCACTAAGTGGAAGCTGTGCCGTTAGTGTCACCCATAGAGGACATTTAAATGTTGATTGATTAATTTATTTCAACTGGGTTAAAACGGTCCTCGGTGAAAACAGTTTCTACCTAGACCAACACATTTTCACTTGGCTGTAAATCTTTCACCACCAGGTGTAAAAATGGAAGCTGGATTGATCTGCATGGGTGGAAAACATTCCAGCCAGGTGCTTCTCAGGTTAATGATATTAAAAGTGACTTACCAAGTTGAGTAATACGTTATTGAATTTGAGCTTTGAACCCTTTGTATAGTTATTTATACGCTATGTAGCGGTTTTAAAATAATTGGGCACTCTATCGCAAAAAAACAAATTCTCCTAGTTCAGATAGGTCAATGCTATCACCACCTATTTTTATCAAAAATAGGAAAATAAGCGTGTAACCATTCCCGGAGACGCCGCCACAAATTTAGGTTCGTTTATCCCAATCTCAGTTAAGAGTTTCTGCCCTTATTGCTTCGCTCTCCTATCAAAGTCTAGTTTCACGATAACGGTGACAACCTTGTAACCCACAGTTTTGCTGATAGAATTGGAACCCTCTACTATTGTGATTGTCTTATAATTCTCTGAGATGGTCAAGCGGATAGCTCTGGCTCACTAATAACAAATGCTCCCTAAACCTGCACATGCGCAGTTGAAAGACCAAAAGGCGACGTCGCGTTTCGAAAGGCGATGTCGCGTTTCGAAAGGCGACGTCGCGTTTCGAAAGGCGACGTCGCGTTTCGAAAGGCGACGTCGCGTTTCAAAAGGCGACGTCGCGTTTTGAAACGCAACGTCGCCTTTTGAAAACGCGACGTCGCCTTTTGAAAACGCGACGTCGCCTTTTAAAAAACACGACGTCGCGTTTCTTTCCTATCTTTTAACATTGCCAAACAAGACGTGGGTGGAACACGACGTCGCCTTTTGAAAACGCGACGTCGAGTTCCGTTGTGTCGAGTTTTACAATGCAAAAACATAGGAAAGAAACGCGACGTCGAGTTTTAAAACGCGACGTCGTGTTTTTTAAAAGGCGACGTCGCGTTTTCAAAAGGCGACGTCGCGTTTCAAAAGGCGACGTCGCGTTTTGAAAAGGCGACGGAAACTTGGCACAAATAGAACACCATACTCGGCCGCTGATAAGCAAACTACCTCTCAGGGAATGAAACGCAACATTAATAGGGTGGTGGAAAACGACGCCGGCGTACTGGGAAGAAGTCATATGACCCCACAGACAAATATACTGATTGCATGTTTCCAAAACCATCAGAAGAACCAAAAGAGATCAGTGTGATAAATTGTATCTCAGCCAAGACTGAGTGAGGAAGACGAGGAAGTCGATATTTACGTTACCCGAAGTGCCCTCGACGATCGCTTCAATTTGAGATTCTGCGCGACCCAAGTGAACCCAATTATGTGCATATAGGCCCATTTGACTGGGTGTGAGGTCCATTTTTTCGAATTTTTCACGAGATGTCCAGCTGTTATCTAAGTCTTAGTTTTGCATCCTCCCGCCAGTCACATGATTGGAAGGTGCGATGGCAACCCGAGGTCGAAGTTCAAGGGTCAATGGTCATTTCCGCTTCAGTCACACACCCTGATTTCCCCATCGCGAATAGAAAGAGATTTCCCATTTCTATACTAATGATTGATGAGTTATCATTGGATGGGGTGACAATCAGCACAAAAGGTCGCTTTCAGTATGTATGTCTAGGAATTTGCAGTTGAGTATGGGCAGGCCTGATTAGTAATAATAACATATAACAATTCTTACTTTGGAATGAACGTTCCGAATTACATGTTATAGGGGGGATAGGGGGAAATACGGAGTCAAAGTGGGCGTGTCTGACGTCACATCCATTAGCCAATGAGAATGCCATGTTTATTGCGTGGTGCATCCTCGTCTATTCATCCTCGGCCTACCCGTGAAGTGACTATTCTGATTGGAGGAGAAATTCCAGAACAATCCATAGTCATACATACAGTGAGAGATAGCCTGTGGATATGCAGCGAGGGCAGATTTATATACGTCTAGGGTATTATATTTTATCTTCCTTTTTCTATGCGGTATGGAGTGTGGCATCTTATTTTCTCTGTTCCGCGCCGATGGAGGGACCATTCTTTATCCTAACAGGCTGTGTAGGGTGTCAAATTGAAGCCTCCTTTGTGTGGACCACGACTTGAGGGATGTCCACGTCATCGATTGTTGCTCGATGCATAAAAACGACGACTGGTATTGTGTCCAGGCCATGCGTTGCCTTCTGTTGAAAAGTTCTGATTACGAATGCGCAATACGCAGGCAGATCGGGAAAGACGATTGGGATCTAGGATCCATAGTGGTCGGATTGGGTCGTATGAGGTGTCATATTGAAGCACTCGTGAGGGAGCGTCCAAGTGAATGAATGTGGAGTGGAAACATCGTCTATCTACGCATGCGCAGTAGAAAAAATATCTGAATGGACGTTTTGGGGTAGAGGTGGACCAGTATTGGTCCGATCGGACCGTGTGATCTGTCATAGTGAAACATTCGTCGGGGAGCGTCCGACTGGACTAGTGCAGAATGGAAATTCCGGCCATCTGTGCATGCGCAGACAGGGAATTGTGGGAAAAGGGCCACCAATATTGGTCCGATTGGGTCGTGTGAGGTCTTATTTTGAAGCTTTCTTGGGGTGGCGTCGGATGCGTTGAGTGTGTAATCCGGTTTCTTTATTCTGCGCATGGGCAGTTTAGCCGTAGAATAGCAAGTGGGTATTTTGGAGGTGCGCAAGAATCTGTTTGAGCGATAGAGTGACCATTCTTTATCCTATTCTTTATCTTTATCCGTGCAGGGTGTCAAATTGAAGCCTTCGGTGTGTGGACCACGACTTCAAGGATGTCCACGTCATCGATTGTAGCTCGATGCCCGTAAACGACGACTGGTATGGGTTTTTTCGAAGTCGCGTCATGTTACGCATGCTCAGTTGGGCTGTAGTAACGAAAGAGGGCATTTTTGGCGTGGGCAATGGCATTTTTGGGCAATCTAAAGACCATCTTTGGCCCGAATGGACCGTGTAGGGTATCATATTGAAGTTTTCGTTGTGTAGACCACGACTGAAGGTAAGTCTATGTCATCTGTGACGTCATTCCAGACGTCATCAATCAGTAGAAATAGTAGCAAAAGCGTGCATTTTGGGGATGTGAAGGGAAGTGGTTGGGGTGGAGATGGACCATCCTTGGTCCGAATGGGTCGTGTGACAGTTTGAAGCTTTTTGGGGTAGATGCGTGTTTATCTGTTGGAAGTCGCGTCAATCTGCGCATGCGCAGTTTCGGTGTAGTATAAAAAGATGGCATTTGAATGCACGTTTTGGGGTAGAGATGGACCATCCGTGGTCCGAATGGGTGGTGTTGGGTCTTATTTTGAAGCACTCTTGGGGTAGCGTCGGTTGGACTGGTGTGTAGTCCATTCCCGTCATTCCGCGCATGTGCAATCTGGCAGAAGTATAGAAAACGGGGATTTGAGATGGGAGTTTAAGGTCGAGGCGGACCATCATTGGTCCAAATATATCATGTGAGGTAGGGAGCTTTTGTGGTGTAGAATACGACTTTAGGGATGTTCACGTCATTTGTGATGTCATTGGTGACCTTATCAATTGTAGAGAAAGCGTTGCTCGGGTGCTCCATTGAGACATACATCCTTATACACTAACCCATAGGGGTGACTCGTGGACCTTGGACGTCCTCGACATCTGCCTTAACGCATCCGATACCCTCGTTCAAGAGGTGACGCCCTAAAGCTGTTGGCTCCTACGCACACACACACTTTTATTATCCCCGCCATCCCAACACTCCTAAGCTGGGGGAGCCACTATAGGTGTGTTTACAATTCACATATGCTCTTGTCCATTCAGAGCCGGCTGTTCTCCAATACGCCCTTTGAGAAACTACAGAGCTCGGAACTGTGGGATGGATCGGTTAAGAGCTCGGAGCTCTTGGGAGTCGGAGTCCACACAGTATCCCTGCAGAAAACGCAATCCATAGTTTAGTATCAATATGATCATTTGACTAGTTCACTAATACTGATGTCACGATCTAGAGCATTTCTGCACTCTCGGTTTGGGAAGACTACTAGCACTTCCAGCAGAATTGTGAACCGGTTCACTGTCCGATACATTCCCAGCAGAATTGTTGAGAATTTCACTGGCAATTACTTCAGGGTCAATGGCAGTGCTATCGTGAATGTTATTGGTTTCATCCTCAATATCAGATAGAGCATAGTCGGGACGGTCATCTGGGTCATAGAAGTATTTCATTCGGTTAACATGAGCCACCTGTATCTTGTGTCGGTCACCACAAGACTCTATTCGGAATGTCACTGGTGACATCTGTTGCACTAGTAAGTATGGGCCATTCCAGAAATGACACAGTTACCAACATTGTCCCTTCTTAGTGTGTGGTGTATACAGCCACACTCTTGCACCAATCGCGAACAGAGGTCTGGCAGCATTGGCATCTCGCGTCATCTCTTGTCGCTGCTGAGCAAGTTCAATGTTCTGTTTTGCCAGCTCACTGGCTCCACGCAACCTGGAAACCATTTCAACACCGTACTTCTCAGCATCAGTGAATATAGTATCCCTGTAAAAAACTAAAAACACAGTCCATAGTTTAGTATCAACGTGATCATTTCACTAGTTCATTAATACTGATGTCCCGATTTAGTGCATTTCTGTACCCTCGGTTTGGGACGACTACTATCACTTCCAGTAGAATTGTTAACAGTTTCACTGTCCTATACATTCTCAGCAGAATTGTTCAGATTTTCACTGACAAGAACTCTGTTGCACTATTCAGTATGGGCCATTCAAAAAAATGATAGAGCTTCCTACATTGTCCCTTCTTAATGTGTGGTGTATACAGCCACACTCTGTCACCAATCGCGAACGGAACCACTTCAACACGTTACTCCCCAGCATCAGTGAACGCGTGAACGCGAGGTAAGAGAAACACATCCATTGGCAAACGAGCATCTCTTACATACAGGGAGGGAGGGAATTTGGCTTAATGTCACACTCAAGTTTGTTTCACTCATATGGTGACAGTCAGTTTCTCTTACATACAGAGCTAGAATGGGTTCTCTTACACAGTCTTGTATGCTCGTACAAACAGAGTAAAAGTTATGAATCTACCCTAGTCGCGGTGGTGAATACTCACATACATGAAAAGCATAGTCGCGATGGTATGATTAAACCTTTCGACAATTCCATCAGTCTCTGAGTGATATGACGTAGTGCTCACTTTCTCAATGTTCAGGATACTACTTAAGATCTCGGTCACGAGCTTTGATAGGAAGTTACTGTCCCTATCAGATAGCAGTACACGGGGACAGTTATGCCTACACGCTATTTCCTCCACAAACAATTGTGTGGTAACTGCATCTCCCGACCTGGCGGCAAAGGCCTCGAGCCATCTAATCAGATGGTCACTGAATATCACAATGTACCTGTTACTCGCATCTGAAACCGAAAAACGACCAAGTACGTCAACGGCGACTCTATTAAATGCTCCTTCTACTTGAACGGAGTACTGGAGCTGGTTGCATTTTCTTTGGACTCTTCTTAATCGCACAAGAGACACCTGATTTCACCCAATAATCAATGTCTTTGTGCATGCCCCTCCGGAAGCAACGCTCCTGAATTTATTGAAATTCTTGTTGAAACCCAAATGACTGGGCATATGGTCGTCATGGCTGTTGGTAATCACATCATCAATGTGGAACCGTGAAATAACAAGCTGCTATCTGATTTGACGTCCACGACCCGTGATTCAGGACACCGCAGATGGTAAAGAATCAGATAATTTCCTGATTCGGCAACGACTTTACAAGCCTCCTCAAATTTGTCAGGTAGAGTACCAGCAGCTAGATAGTTAATCAAGTTGCGTAGATATGGATCGCTCGGCTGGGCCTCCTGAATGTCCCTTGCCTTTAGCCCAGGAATATCATTGGCAGGGTGGCTAACAAGGTCTGCTATTTCTGGTCGTCGCGATAAACCGTTTGCGTTACCATATCTGACGCTAGCGCGATACTCAACTGTAAAGTCGTATTCCTGTAAGGCCAGGCACTATTTTGCGAGCCTGCCTGAGGGGTTCTTGACAGTCATTAACCACTTCAAGGGTGTGTGGCCAGAGACGAGTTTGAATATGTGTTCATGAAGGTAACGTCTGAAATGCTTTACACCCCCAAACTATAGCGAGGCGAGGCACTCCTTTTCTGCATATTTCCGTAACATTGAGCCAACACAACTCCCAATCCAGTGTTGCAAGCATCGGTGTAAAACACAAATGGTTCCGAGAACTGGATAACCGAGAATGTTCAGTCCATACAAATTTCACATCTTTCCGAAGTAGATTGTTTACGGGTTCTGCGGTCTGTGCGAAGAATGACATAATTTTCGGTAGTACGAAACCAGTCCAATGAATGCCCGGAGTTCTGTGACATCATTTGACTGAGGAGATTTGCTCACTGCACTGACCTCTTATGGGTTCGGTGAAATTCCAGCGGGCTTAACATGTTCCTAGGAATGATCCTCCGTTTTGCAGAAACAGCATTTGCTGATCCTGAGTTCCATACCTGGCGCTTCTATCCGTCCACCTACCTCATATGGTCATATCGTCGTCATGGCTAAGCCATGTCACTATCCCAGGTTCAAAATCGACCTCTACCCTACAAATGTTCATAACATCTATTCCCACAATAATATATTCATAGGGAAAATGTTCTGCGGCATATGCACGGTGAGACAGGGACTTGTTTCCAAAACAACTGTTAATTTTTGTTATCCCCAGTAACTTGAGGTGATACCCGGATGCAGATGTGACTTTCTTGTCGTCACATGACAGGAGTTTGCATGGTACCACTTTGTGTACCAATTGTTTCCCAACAATGCTTACACCAGAACAAGAGTCAATCTGCATGGTGCACGGTCATCTGAAGCAGTTTGATTGTCTCTACCTTGATTCTGTATTTGAGTACTGTGTTGATACTGGTGAGTATTGTGCACAAAGTAGGACCTGTTGGAGCTTGCCCACTCCAGTCTCGTTGTCAATCATTGGAACGTGCTCAGACTGTTGGAAAGTACCATCGGCATACCATTAAAATGATAGCGTCCACAAAACGAGGAGATACAGGTTTTCTCCTTGTCCTCGTTTGCTACTTCTACCTGCCAGGATCCCGTGTGACGATCCATCGTACAGAAATTACATGCAGTCCCTAGTCAAACATGTCTGAAATGTTGGTTAAGGGGTACACATGTTTTTGGGTGACCGCATTCGGGGCTCTGAACTCCAAACAGAAACGATTGGTTCTATGCTTTTTGGGTATGATAACCCCAAGTGCCAGTCAGGGATAGGTGAATTCAGGGCCATATCCAGAGTTTATTTGGGGACACCCTTTCTTGCCCTTTTTGGGGCGCATTTGGGCGCATTTGTATGTAAAAAAGCATTAAACTTGGCTGTATAAAGTTTGGGCGCCCATAACCCTTAACAGGTACCAAATGGCTCTGGATAAGGCTATGGAATGGTGATATCACACGTCTGTCCAACATATCTCCGATTTGGTTTTGAACAGGTTCAGGCATAGAAAAACGGCGCCCGATATGGTCGTTGTGAAATCGGGGAATGGTTTCCTGTGTTAATCCGATGCTTGATAAGTGTCCAAATCTGTATCAGAGGAAGCAAACACATTGCTGTGTTTTGACAACAGCTGGTTTAGTTGCTGCTTCTTATCCCCAGTAAGATTGGTGACTGACAAGCCCGGCTCAGCAATGGATTTGTTCGCAGAAGGAACACTCTGGCTCACATTGTTGTCAACATTCGCAATTGTTTCTTTTTAATGAACTTGAATTGAACCTACACACTCTTTCTCTTCAAGCTGGACCGATTCTGTAGAAGTGTTTACAAGGCGAACGGCTACACAAAAATTCATTACTCCGTGCGAGTATGTGAGCAGAATGTACTGTCTCACAGGTAAGTCAGGTGATGGTTGCATAAGTCCTACAATCCCATCTGGTAAGTCTCTGACACGAACAACTATTTCGAATCTAGCGGGAATTGTTGCTGAATATAGCAGACAAACTGACCATTCCGATCCTTCATACATGTACGTTTCCAGAATAGGATTTTTTTCGTCAAGCCATGTCACTATCCCAGCTCCAAAATCGACCACTACCCTACAAATGTTCATAACATCTGTTCCCACAATGTATCTACCATGTATGGTTCATACTCCATGTAAGAATCACGAAACAATGCATATAATAGCCAAGTCTGGGGACAACAATGTGTCTAGACTAAAGCCTTTTCAGCTGCACAAAGACTCTGACAATAGCTCCCTACATGAAGTATCTACCCAATGTATTCGCAGGGAAAATCTTGTTTCCAAAACAACTGTTAATTTCTGCTAGCCCCAGTAACTTGAGGCGATACCCGGATGCAGATGTGACTTTCTTGTCGTCACATGGCAGGAGTTTGCATGGTGCCCCTTTGTGTAACAATTGTTTTTCAATATTTGTTACGCTAGAACAAGAGCCAATCAGCAAGGTTACAAGCGTCTAGTCCGTCATTCATAATCCAGCCGTCGTCCATTAGAGAATATCCGCGTCCATAATCCAAAGACCTATTCCACATTCCATATAACAGTATTAGCACCAAATTCAAAAAGACAATCATAGTATACAAAAACTTAGGCTTGTTTCCTGCAAGCGAGAAGCGGTCAACAGTTTTCAATGATGCCGGCAAGACATCATGATGTTCCAAAAATATCAAATCCGTATCGCTGATCAGTATTCTTAATCCATAATATTCGTTGTAAAGTCGTCATCTAAAGAATGATGTATCTCAGTCACGCTTTGATTGTGACTGTTCATATGAGTACCATGAGGATCTAGAAGTACATGGTTCATACGGCCCCTAGCCCCGGGTTAAGCGGAATTAGACACAAGTTACGAAACGTCGCGCCATAGATCTTGCACGCTACGTTCGTATTTTGCTATCAGCATGCGATATGTATCGCCAAATTTGAGAAACTTTGAGTGGAGGCGCTTGGTGGAATAGCCCTGTTTTATAAGTTTCTGCAACAATGTTTTGTGACGTTGATTAAAATCGTCACATTTAACACAGGATCTAGCAAATGCTACAAAGCGAGATATGTATAGTTTAGTTATTCATCGTTTAGTTATTCTCAAACGCGTTCTTCATGTTTCTGTTTGCCTACGGTGCATGTGAGAATTTCTGTACGGTCATCTGGAACAGTTTGATTGTCTCTACCTTGATTCTGTATCTGAGTACTGTGTTGATACTGGTGAGTATTGTGCACAAACCTGACCTGGGACCTGGAATCTAGTATGATTGTCAATGCCAACATCATACTGATGAACTGGAGGATTTCAAGGTAAACCTGCTACATCACCTCCTCATGGTGTAGCAGTTACACGTTTAAATGCTTGGGTTGCCCTTAGTTTATCATAGCACCGTCTCTCGATGTGGCCGTCTCCCCGACAAAAAATTGCAAATTGGTTGGCCGTCCGTGGTTCGAAGATTCCGACCATATCTCCTATCTGTCCGGATATTTTTACTATCAGACTGTTGTGACAACTGTAGGGCAGACTGACGTTGCGCTGAAAATGCTTCATTTAGGTCACCTGTGCTGTTAGGTTATGGTGTTTGTCAGTTAACAGTTGGGTTAATCGTTTTATTATCAACATGAGTGGGCCAACACGTCAACTTTTTGAAACATAAATCTCATTTGTTCCACGCGCTGCACATTGGCGTTATCAGATTTACCTGAATTGGTCACAGAATTTACAGCAGTGGTACAATTACATTTTGTATGTGTATCTTGTGATTCATGTTTGGGGGGGTGCGGAGGTTAATATGTCTAATGGCTCACTTGTCAGGGCATTGCTGCATTCTTCCCACTTTGCGAATCGTATGGCCTGCTCAAAATTTACGGCATCGGCCAGCATTACCAACCGTTTTAAGGACCGTTTAGCCACTGGATGAAATGTTCCATAATCAGTTTATCACGCACATCCCTTGATAACCCGGCGTGTGCTGTCCTAGCCAGGGCTTCAAGCGCATGTCCAAAGTCATCAACACTCTCATCCGGTAGCTGTTTACATTGGAATTAATCAGAGTAATATGCGCGTTACAGTTCTTTGTGTCTGAATTTATCCTGTAATAGTTCACAGACCTTTGCGTAATTTTTCTGATCTTCGGAGTCCAAATTGTCATAAAAATCTGCTGCCCTATCTCTCAACAAGAGCCCAAGGGGCTTCAATATACGCCCGTATATCGGGAATTACATTGATCCAAATTTCAAGGTTGTTTAATAGCCTTGTTTCCAATTGGTAGCTAGCAATCCAGAGAAAGGTCTACAATTTTGTGCTTCTGAGAATGTAACATATATCACATCTTATATTGAATGATAAACTAAAATGGGCTTAACTCTTGGTAACTAGTTGACCTTGAAGCAAGAGCCGAGAGCTCACATATCCCACACTGAAACCGATGAAGTTCATGGAGGACCCCTCTCCCCATTGAATTAGTAAATGTATGGTTTTTATGTCACAACAGTTTAACTAAATGTAGCTGTTTCAAACATGGGAGACAACTCCACAGGACAAATGCCATATACATGTAGGGGAGAGAGCTCTGAATATTCCAACCTAACACATATAATCAGCTAAACTTGATTCAGTTTTGGGGGACTGTGACCTTGACCTTTGACAAATTGATCTCAAAATGTATGACTCCTCTTTGCCATGCGAGTAAGGTATACTCAAAGTTTGGTACCAATCCTACCTTGAAACTAGAGATATCACATGGACAGCAAGTGTTAATGGATGAATGGGCAGAACGCAACATCGCATTACACGACCTCGTCTTCGACAGGCATATGAAAATGTGACTTTTAATGATTTCTTTATTTTGGGGTAACAGTGACCTTGACATTTGACCCACATTTTGGTACATGTATGTAACACATCATGTCCCTCTAATGTATCTGCTGGCAGAAAAAAAGTTATTTTTGATGAATTCCAGATTTTGGGGTCACAGTGACCTTGACATTTGACCTGACCTAAATTTTGGTACACGACACATCGTCTTCTCTCAATGTATCAATGGACTCAAAAAAATCTGATTTTTGTGAATTTCATGATTTTGGAGATCACAGCGACCTTGATGTTCAGCCTTGACCTACATTTCGGTACGTGACACATCATGTTCCCTTTAATGTATCTACTGATATAAAAAAATTGACTATTGACCTTGACCTAAATTTTGGTACATGACAAACCGTCTCCCCGTAATTTCTCAACGGACACAAAAAAATCATGATTTTTTTACAATTTCACGATTTTGGGGTCACAGTGACCTTGACCTTTGACCTTGACCTACATTTTGGTATGTGACACATCGTGTCCCCCTAATGTATCTACTGACACAAAAAATGTTAGTTTTAATAATTTCCTGATGTTGGGGTCACAGTGACCTTTGACCGTGACCTAATTTTTGGAATGTGACACTTCATTTCCCCCTATTGAATCCATTCACAAAAAATGTGAATGTTTTAATGATTTCCTGATTTTTGGGTCACACTGACCTTTGACCTTGATTCTGGGGTCATAGTGACCTTTACCATTCCACCTGGATCTAAATTTTGGTACATGACAAAACCGCTCCCTATAATTTCTCAATGGACTAAAAAAATCATGATTTTTAACAATTTCATGATTTTGGGGTCACAGTGATCTTGACCTTTGACCTTGACCTACATTTTGGTAGGTGACACATCGTGTCCCCCGAATGTACCTACTGACACAAAAAAAGTTATTTTTAATAATTTGCTGATCTTGGGGTCAGTGACCTTTGACCTTCGACCTATTTTTTGGTATTTGACACTTCATTTCCTCCTATTGAATCCACTCACAAAAATTAGAAATTATTAATGATTTCCTGATTTTTCAGTCACACTGACCTTTGACCTCTGACCTCGACCTACATTTGGGATGCAACACATCGTTCCCCCCTAGGGCATCGTCAAATATGTCCATTTGTACCATCTTACATTTCATAATCGGGAATTGCAGTCTTCACGTCGGTGTCTGATTAACAAAATATGGAGCCTTTGTGATGCCAGTTTAGCAGTTTTATTAAACAATTCTGTTTTCCGGATAAAATTATTGCCCATAAATGAGGCTTTCACATATAAAGGCTTGACAGACGCATATAATAATGCACTTATCTCGTACACATTTTCATAGAAAAAAACCTTCCGGATTATGAACCAGCTATATATCGCTTCTTCTAGTCGCTTTATCCTTCTCGATTGCCATTTTTAGCCCACCATCACCAGATGGTTGGCTGTTCAAATTACTTTTCGTCCGTGGTCCGTCGTCAGTCGTCCGTCGTCCGGACGTCAGTCCGTCCGGACGTAAACAATTCTTGTTATCGCGATTTCTCTGGAACTTCTTCATGGATCTTTCTCAAATTTGGTACACAGGTTCCCCTTGGGATCTAGTTGTGCCAGATACCTTTTCTGGTCTGATTCCAAAATCCAATATGGCCACAAGGCGGCTATCTTGGATTTCCCCATGAAACCTTGTTATCGCGATTTCTCAGGAACTACTACATGGATCTTTCTCAAGTTTGATACACAGGTTCCCTTTGGGGTCTAGTTGTGCAAGACGTCTTTTCTGGTCCGATTCGAAAATCCAATATGGCCACAAGGCGGCCAACTTGGATTTCCCCATGAAACCTTGTTATCGCGATTTCTCGGGAGCTACTGCATGGATCTTTCGCAAATTCGGTACACGGGTTCCCCTTGGGGTCTAGTTGTGCAAGATATCTTTTCTGGTCCGATTCGAAAATCCAATATGGCCACCAGGCACCCATCTTGGATTTCCCGATGAAATCTTGTTATCGCGATTTCTCGGGAACTACTACATGGATCTTTCTCAAAATTGGTACATAGGTTCCCCTGAGGGGCTAGTTGTGCAAGATACCTTTTCTGGTCCGATTCGCAAATCCAATATGGCCACAAAGCGGCCATCTTGGATTTCCCCATGAAACCTTGTTATTGCTGTTTCTCGGAAACTACTGCATGGATCTTTCTCAAATTCGGTACACAGGTTCCCCTTGGGGTCTATTTATGCAGGATACCTTTTCTGGTCCGATTCGAAAATCCAATATGGCCACCAGGCACCCATCTTGGATTTCCCCATGAAACCTTGTTATCGCGATTTCTCAGAAACTACTGTATGGATCTTTCTTAAATTTGGTACACAGGTTCCCCTTGGGGTCTAGTTGTGCACGATACCTTTCTGGTCCGATTCGAAAATCCAATATGACCACAAGGCGGCCATCTTGGAGTTTCCATGTGAACCTTGTTATCGCGATTTCTCAGGAACAACTGCATGGATCTTTCTTAAATTTGGTACACAGGTCCCACATGGGGCCTAGTTATGCAAGATACCTTTTTGGGTCCGATTCGAAAACCCAAGTTACGCTTCAAATTAATACGGTATTCCCGAGTTGTGACGCTGCATCACACGAGTCGGCGAATCAAACGGTGGGACATATTCTATATAGTGACTGTAGAGAACATCCATACCTTCGCCTTCCATATCAAGAGATTCAAATAATTCGGAATTAAAATTTATTTCTTTAAATTTTAAATCAGTTTTCTTTAGTCCAGTGAATTGTTTCTTCTGTCGTCGGGTCAGCTACATGAAGGGACGTCACTCTTGTGACACAACGTTACAACTCGACATCTGTAGACTACTGCGTGTTTCGATCCAAGGGAGATAATCAGGATTCAGACACTTTCGAAGTTTCAACATTACTGCGCGGATCCCTTCAGTATTAAGTATTATACCATCTTGCTATTTTTCAGCATGGTATCTTAAAAGAGATATCTCAAACTAGCCCAGTAAACAGATCAGAATTCGTTTCTAATTATAAAATCTTAAGTATGTTTCATGCCAAAGGTTCGAAGAGATTTGTCTTCGCTTCCAGTACCCATTGATGACACGTGCAAAAAAAATACTACAAAACGAAGACAAATGATCCTCCGGACATCCAATTTCAGACTTAACTTTGCTCATTTCACGTGTACTATAACAACCGACATCAAGTACAGTTTCTAGAAATCTTGAAACTCCTGAAACTTAGAAATATGATATCTTGTTGTTTTCCACTATCCCTTTTTCGATCTTTTTCGCTCAAATTCGAAATTCTGTAAACAAAATTACAAATCAATCGTTTGTTCTTAGTAACAATGGACAAAAAGATCCTCTCGTCATTAGCTTACAATTATCGGACAATGGTGGGCGCCAAGATCCTTCAGGATCTCTCGTATGATTTTGTCCTCGCAATGCGCGGAAAATTTAATTTCCAACGCAGTCAAAATCGATTTACACCGGGGTCAAAATCGATTTACATCTCGGCGAAAATCGGTTTACACCGCGGTTAAATTTGATTTATACCGTTTCTATCTTGCAGGAAACTAGCCTATGTTTATGTATACTATGATTGTCTTTTTGAATTTGGAGCTAACGCTGTTATCAGGTATATGAACTAGGTCTTTGGATTATGGACGCGGGTATTCTTTAATGGACGACGGCTGAATTATGAATGACGGACCAGACGCTTGTAATCTGCATCATTATATGCCTTATACGCCGTTCCTTCTCATTCACCAAACGCTATATAGACGATCTTCTCGCTGTGGATAATCGCTATATAAATGACGCAGTGAAGGATATATATCCACCTTCACTGGATTTTAAGGAAACTACAGGTAACCCTACAGGCACATCGTATTTAGACCTATATCTCTATAAAAATGAAGCGAGCCTTCTCTCTCGTCGACTGTATGACAAAAGAGATGATTACAATTTCGACATCGTAAACTATCCCTTTCTGGACAGTAATATTCCAGTGGGACCTGCATATGGCGTATACATATCACGCCTAGTAGCATTTGCTAGATCCTGTGTTAAATGTGACGATTTTAATCAACGTCACAAAACATTGTTGCAGAAACTTATAAAACAGGGCTACACCACCAAGCGCCTCCACTCAACGTTTCTCAAATTTGGCGATACATATCGCATGCTGATAGCAAAATACGACGTAGCGTGCAAGATCTATGGCGTTACGTTTCGTAACTTGTGTCTAATTCCGCTTAACCCGGGGCTAGGGGCCGTATGAACCCATGTACTTCAAGATCCTCATGGTACTCATATGAACAGTCACAATCAAAGCGTGACTGAGATACATCATTCTTTAGATGACGACTTCACAGCGAATATTATGGATTAAGAATACTGATCAGCGATACGGATTTGATATTTTTGGAACATCATGATGTCTTGCCGGCATCATTGAAAACTGTTGACCGCTTCTCTCTTGCAGGAAACAAGCCTATGTTTATGTATACTATGATTGTCTTTTTGAATTTGGTGCTAATACTGTTATATGGAATATGGAATAGGTCTTTGGATTATGGACACGGATATTCTCTAATGGACGACGGCTGAATTATGAATGACGGACCAGACGCTTGTAATTAGTGCGCTCATCGGCTTCTCTATACCCATGTATATTTCTCCGGTGTCGCATCATATTGTAGTGTCTGGTAAAGGTGCGTCCACACTCAAGACAGCGATAAGCCATGTAGAGGGATTTAACGTCCACTGTACTCGTCTATCGGTTAGGCCTGTTTTATAGACGGGCGTTGGCGGGCGTGGATGCCGTTATGACAGGGGTTGATGGCCGTCGCCGAGCGTTACCGGGCGTCAACGCCACATCGCTCAGTTATGGGGGTCCACTTCGGAAACAGTTGGAAGAAGAGAGGCCAAGGTGTAGTGTCCCGTCTCCAACTGCGTTTCCATATAGATTTGAAATGCCTCATGCAAGGTCAGCAGATTCTGAGCACGGGTAGTTGTGTTGATATCCTCTTTGGGTAGTATATGTTTATTATGCAGCAGAAGACACATCCTGGTCACCCATCGGATGTCATCAATGAACGTGACAAGATGACAGCGCATACTTTCTCGTCCCAGCTCGAGCTGCATCAATAATAGCATTGGTGGTTGTTTCTCGTTGACGTAGGGCACTCGCGGCCTCAGATTGATGTATTTCACCAGTACGCCCTGGGACCCCGACTGGAACGTCGGCTTGCTGTAATGCTTCAGCTAGAATATCTTCTTAGTCAAGTTGAAAGTTTACATTTAGCAACGTGGATGCCGTAGTGATCATGGTGAAATAAGGAGAATCATGTCATGTGGGTTATTTATAGTTCAACTGACGAGCGGCGATGGCACGGATTTCTGACTGGTCAAGAGCAGTACGTCATCACCGGAAATGACGTCATCGCACGTATGCGCAGGTGCATAGGTTACACCAGGTTGTGGGTGTACCACCAGGCACGTGCGCATGCGTGCGATGTCCGCTCGTCAGTTGAACTATAAATAACTCACATGACAATCTTCCTTATTTCACCATGAGCACTATGGCATCCACGTTGCCAAATGTTAACCTTGAACCCGACGACGGAGATATTCTAGCTCAAGCTCTACAGCAAGCCGACGATCGAGTCGGGGTCCCAGGGTGTGCTAGTGAACTACACCAATCTGAGGCGCTGAGGGCCAGAACTTTTCGGCTGTATGAAAATGGCAATATCAAAAACCACGTTTTTTTCAACTCCAAGCACCGTAATATAAAGTGCATGTATTTACAGAGAAAACTTCAACGATCAGCATGTTGACATATGAAGAACAATGCCACATATTACGGTATCCATCAGTGCATGTCATGGGTGAATACATTCAGCCGATGGGGTGGCCGATCAGTTTAGTCTATCCACTTGCCATTTGTCGTTGAGGCGTTGTTGATACGCCTACTCTCATGGGACTGACCTTCATGGGCTCCTTTTCAGTGGAAAGTGGTCGCCCATGTCGTGGAGCCATGAATCAAACGTTGGGTCTGTCGTAGAGCTTGTTCGTGATGCCACAAATTATTTTTTCATTGAATGACCGAGGACGAGTAAATGGCTTCAGGTCGTACAAGAGAACAACATGTCGGTGCGTATCAGGGAATACGAAAAACTCCGATATACCGCCACTTTTATAAACCCGCACCCTACAAGAACTCTCCAACGTTATTCTCTCCACCAATCAGTGCATCGCCATCCTGTATATCTATTCTCAAATGCGTACTTGAGACATGTGTAATCATATATATTAGTCCATAGGAGAGAGAAGTGACGTCGTCACCGGAAGTTACGTCATCGCACGCATGTGCACGCGCCTGGTGGTACACCCTGTACCCTCTAGCCCGTGGGGCATAGCGTACACCGGGGAGTGGGTGTACCACCAGGTTCGATGACGTCACTT
Organism: Hanleya hanleyi; assembly: GCA_036873755.1. Taxonomy (NCBI): domain Eukaryota; kingdom Metazoa; phylum Mollusca; class Polyplacophora; order Lepidopleurida; family Hanleyidae; genus Hanleya; species Hanleya hanleyi. The sequence goes on along the minus strand of JAVTVY010030097.1, from coordinate 88,691 downwards.
CCGATGATGATGTTACTTCCAAGAAGATTAATGTCACTGGTGATGCTATCATGGAGAGCTCGCCTACACAAAGTCGAGAAGGGTCTGGATGTCCAGCCGGACCCTAGTGATACGGTTCCAGCTCATACGCCTGACGACATCCAACATTTCCAGGAAAATCCAGTATATCTCTCTGTCTATCTCTTACCAAACGCCCATCCAGTAAGTGACATCTACTGGGACCATTGGTCCATGATCCGACGATGTTTCCACCGTCATCGCCCGCTGTTAGACATCTACAATTCAGGTTGGATGACCTGGCTAAGGTCTCCAACTACGTGGAAACCATCTTCAACGACCAAATTACGGCCGTCAAGTTGAATTTGGGGTTCGTGATTTTGATGCAGCATAAGGAGACAGTCCAAGTCTGGTATTTGACCAGCCGTTCACCATCATTAATCGTGCGTCACTGGAGACGGTTTTGACTGAAGTGGACCAATTGGATCCCTTGGAATGGGCTCAACGTCAACGCCCCATCACCCAATGAATCGTGCAGCGGGTCACCAATGTCATGTTTTCGTAACCAAGCTGCCTGACCATCTCATCGGCTGAACGTATTCACCCATGCAACGATGGATAGACTATATGTCTACATGCTGATCGTTAAACGCAGCTCTGTAAACACTTGTATCTGATATTGCGGTGCTCGATATAATAAAAACATGGTGTTTGATATTTCAATTTTTATTCTGTGAATAAATATGAAGACAGATTCGAAACAAAATGTAAAAGATTGGACAAGAATAGCCAGCAATGCGTCTGATATCATATATGGACAATAGCATGCACCGGGGTTGACGGCATTTCCACTAGAAGCCACCCCAGTCAGACTCTACATGACAGCTTCAGCATGACACCCCAAACAACCCATACGGACCCTGGATGGTTCATTTCTAATTTCTCATTTCAAATCTGCCTGTTTACCACGCACACGCAGTCAGAACTTTTCAGTGAATGACCTCGAGACCCCTCCCATCGTATTCTACAGCGTGATAAAGAAAAAATAAGATGCCACACTTTTGTACACCGCGGTGAGCATTCCGGAAGTCCACGAATTTCATGCTCTGATTGACAGATGGTATAGAAAGATAGCGCCCCGATCGACTTCACGTTTTCATCCGGGCGATTGACGCCATAATGAAAATATTATGAAAACTTATTGTACATACACGGAGGGGGGATGTTTGTATTCTGTGCGAGATGTATTGGTACAATACAATACTAAGGCGTCAACAAGGTGTATGCATCAATGCATGCACACCACGGAATAAACATGTAGTTCAATTTGTTCTAATTTATTTTAATTTAATGTAATTTAATTTAATGTGATTTAAGTTAATTTAATTTCAATGCTTTTATCATGTTTTGTTACCATTATTTTAAATTGTTTGTAAAATCGGCATAAATAGCACGAACCCACGATGCACCTGCGACGTTAGGCTGACGTTTGCGGGCGGTACCCATGTACGAACGGACATGTTTATCTTGTGCCTTGTACCATGCTACAATACTAACGAGTCCATACCATGGATCATTCAGGCTACTGAATAAAACATGTAGATTGATGTCACGGGTCACATTGAATTTACCTGGGTGATATTTAGGGGTAGATAACTCTTGCAGTGACCTTTGACCCGGAAGTCACGTGACCGGAATTGACCTCTGACCCGGAAGTGACCTTCGACCAGGAAGTAACCTTGACCCGGAAGGCATGTGACCGGAAGTGACGTCAGCTCCACATCACTCCAAGCACAATGTGCGTGGGAAAAAATACGACAGAATAAGAGTTTTATATAATACTTTCCTGTCATCAAAAAGTCAAACTTTAATTATATTTAAATAACTGTAATTATATTAAAATAACTACTAAGTCAAACAAACGTTGTGCCATGTAGAATTCTGACTACTAACCAGTCTCATTATAGAGGCCCAACAGGGAAAATCAAAGATAATACCCCACAGATGGTAATTGTAATTTATTATTCCAAAACACTACAGCATATCGCAAATATTTCCACTATAGCTAAACCGTACATTAGTTTGTTCAAAACCCATAATATGAACTTGATGAACGGATAATCCAATGGATTACCTTAGATAATCTATTCACATTTGATTGAGATCAAACGCTGCCTAAAGCAAAAGCTCATACAATCTATAGAAGCCTAATTTTACTAGTAGATATTATCCATGCGCGGGTTACCTAATCACAAACGAATAAATGAATAAAAATGGGGTTTATACAACAAAATATGTGAATAATATGCCATTAATGATTACAGAGTTGTGTAGCCGCCTTCGTGGATCGGAGCTCTACATCTACGATCTCCCATTTGAAATGACAGGAGAAAACACAACAATGGCGAAGTTGCGATCGGTCCTACAATCGATATATACTTTTACATGTCTCGACTATAGCGAATGGGATATGCCTGATAAATTCTACGACAGCATAGCACGTTTATGCTAGGACACAACAAGATAGACAGGATGGGATCAAACATCAAACGATACACCGCTCAGCCAGAAAACTGCCATGTCTCAAAGTAACTTACCTTCCCAATCTAGGTAAACCAAGATGCTAAATACTCCGTGATATTATATCTGAGTTTACTGAGATTGCTCACCTTCCCTAATTATTTGGTAAATCTCTGAAACCTGGTGTTCCTAATTTTGTTATGTCCAACATATGGTATATATATAGACATATCGATAATATTTTCACCGCCTCAACATGGTTAATTTTAGGGAAGTGAGCTGGCGGTTTTCAAGATTTTATGAGTTGAGTTTATAGTTTTAGATGGCACATACACCATTTTGAAAGATACGAAAATATACCCATATTAAAACAGGATGCTGCCTCATGCTTCTGCAAATATGCAAACGTATCAGTTTTGGTTTCTCATATACATGTAGGCGTAAACAAAGCATGTTTCTGTGTGAAAACATGAGCACGGGTTAGTATATCAGGTCTGTTCTTTTCACAACTCTATATCTCAAAAGCTCAATAAAATCACTATTTTCAGACACACAATGTGATGTATACTGCGTGGTTGTTTTCGGAGTCTCAGCGACACGGTATAATCCGAAAGAGCTATGCCGAAAATGACACCCACCTGATGTGCAAAGTACAGTGAATTAGACTGGGTTACTACACCTGCTAACAAAACAGAAGACAGGTGGCGTCTACTATTCTGTCGTCAAATTGCGTCTCAACCACCTCACTGAGGCATAATAATACCCCAGCCACAAGTCCAATTTTCGGACAGGATTCCCACCCAAGCAGCACACCGCCGGAAGTGACATCATATAGAGTAAAAGCGATGTTTGTGGAACATTCCGATCACTTTTCAACTCTGCAATATACCTCTGTTGACCTGGCGTTAAAAAGAAGAATCTAGAGTATTTTCCTCGCTTGGGCAGAGCATATAAAAGTAGTTCGCTCATTTGCAAAACTGAAGGAGTTGCTCGGTCGGATTCAAACTGAAACGTGCATGTAGGCGTGGGTTTTCTCTATACGTCATATAGCCACGTCGTAGGTTATCTTCCGCTATGGGTGGCAGGGTCAGAGTGGAGTGAGCTTGTGAAACGGAGCATGCGCTGTGGGAAGGTTGATCGTGTCTAAATCTAGACCGGATTCGTCGCTTTTCGGCAGTTGTCGTATATATCCCGCTGTGTGCAAACACGTTGATCCACATGCAGTGTAGCTGTTATTATTATTATTCTAAAAGTGGTTATGAATGTTCTACAATGTCTGGTTTATTCCTCATTCTGTCTTTTGAGTGAAGAGCAAATTTTCCGTGAATTCAAAATGGCAGTGGTTATCTGTCTTCTGCTTTGATAGCAGGGGAAGCAACCCAGTCTAGTTAGCGAATTCATGATGATTAAAGAAAATAAATGAATAAATGAATAGAGGAAGCGCTGCTTTCCTTTATATTATTTCAGAAAGTTACATCCCCTGTCGTTACGTCAACTATCTGTTTTATCGTCTAAAACTTACTGAAACATAAGTTTCAGGGAGTTTCCCTACATCCCGCCGGTCTCGACTTCTCTATTTCCATCCATTCAAACAAGCAAGCTCCTGTCACCAGGAGGGGACTTAACTCGGGGGAGGGAGTAACACTAATTTGTGAAAATAAGTTTTATATAGCATAATTCGCAACCATGGAAATAATGTTAGGCTCTGGTGATGCAAGATGGAGCCTTTGCCTAGATGGCTCCGTTGATGTAAGATAGAGCCTCGACGAGATGGACCCGTCTCCACGAGCGACAGTATTAACAAGAAAGATGTTTCTTGATAGATGCTTGGAAGAAAAATTGCAGAATGAAGACGATAATAATAAGCTCGCCTAAGGACCAGTCGAACACAGGTAGCTTAGTATTAATAATATGTTAAACGGTAGAATTGACGGGAAAATATATATAACTGACCTAATCACTGTCCAACAAATTAAGATACACAGAAATATTTTTCTGATATAGTATACTGAGAAAGGGTAATATATATGGGTATAAGACGTAAAGATAAAAATGAAAATACGGATTTAAAAAGAGTGTCTGCACATGCAGACTTTAACGGAAAAGGACCGCATGAGAACAGGATTTGTGAACAAAAGTGGAGATACACTCCAAGCACAAAATGTGTTACAATGGCGTAAAAATCGTCACATACACATTTCTAGTGTAGTTCTCGTCACTAATAGCAGCTTCTTAACACCTTAGCACAAAGTTTCTTCTGGAATATCGTAAAATATCATGTGATCTTTGGTGAGAATTGATGTATCAGCACAGTTAATTAACTGCTTTATTATATAAACATGCTGGCCTCATCGAACATAATTTCACCCTAGACTAGAATTTTCGATTAACTAATCCCTTCTGTTGGAATAAGCATTTTGATCATTGTGCTATTTCCTAACCCACATTGGTCGGTGTGTCTATCAAATAAACTTAAGCTGAACAATATTTGTATCTATGCCATAAACTACCATAGCTAAATCTGGAAGTTTACATCTCAAATAATAGTCAATACACCGCACAACAGCAAATTATCAAAAATATCAAAAATATGAAATAAGAAAGATATTCCAAGAATAATAGAAATGTATTTAATAATCTTTAAAATGGCAGTGTTCGAATTAAGTAGATTTGAAATCTCTTTATTTAATTTAATTCTAGAACAAATAGTTGAAATTGATTTACTCGTTTTCGAAATTTACAAATTCTCGTTGCCCGACATTCTTTTCGCTCAAAAACTCCATACAGCTCTGTCAGAAATTGTTTTCCCCTTTTTGTTCGACCATATGCACAAACAAAACTCAACACTTTGTGTCATTACCTCAAGGACAATTGACGTCGAATCAGAATTTGTCGCTGAAATGTGACCATGTGCATCTTGTTTTGCATGGAACGAACTGCATTCATATATAATACATTGAACTTATTTTGTAAAATGTTCAGTTCTCCCCAAAATTTTAGATATTGTATCAAAATATCGAGTGTAAAAATATTTAGTTTCTCCAGATCGTGTATGCAAGAAGTATTCTCGCTAGTCATAGGCCAACCAATCGGAGAGCTGTGTTTAGAGGACTGACGTCATCCAATCTTAATAAATTAAAATCCTATTAACACTTCCCATTTGTATGTTTCGCTAGCCTATAGATATGACCTTATTTTCTCTTGAATATTTATTATTCTAAACAGACCAATCTGAAGACTTGTTTCGTCAAAGTCCATTAAAGCTGCACTATAATTGGTCATAGGATCATCCCGTACCACGGCATATAGGATTTTAATCGGTAATATTGGACGTCGTCAGTTTAAAAAATATCACAATCGAAGTAAACGAAGATCACGTAAATGCCATCTAAATGCCAAGTTATGGAAAATTCGTGTGACCTGTTTGACATGTGTTTTTCGAGATTTGAATTTCTAACATTGATCGGTGTCGGCTATTTACAGATATGCCCCTAATTGACAGGCGCTATACAGGTACCCGATTTCACGTACAACCATGACTGGGATAAAAATGTCTCGGTTGGAAATGTTTCTATAGAGTCGACATACATCGTTTTTCACTTATAAAACTGTGTGATTTGCAAATTTCAGTCAGTTACATGCAGCTACTAGATTTAGCACGCGCAGAATATAGCTGATGTAAGATGGTATTTCTGTTAACATCCACTACTTTACTGACGATGTACACACATCACTGTTGTAGGTTCAATATTAAACTCCATACCCTGAAACCTGTTGAAACCAGTCCTCTAGGCATAGCCCTCTGATTGGCTGTTTTATCTGATCACTTCAGCACCACCCGGACAAGGTTACTACTGATGATGTGTCGAACGAAGTAAGAAAGACATTTCATTCGTAAGCCGACCCTTCGATACCATTTCCATTATCATAGACACATGACTCTAAGCTTTGGTGACGTAAGCTGAATGGGTGGTAACTGTCGTAGATGACGTGGTTCCACCGGATGTTCGAGTGATACGCCAGCCCTGGAACTGCATAATGGTGTCAATGATGAACGCAATCAAGGCGAAAAAGGTAAAGGCCTAAAATTGAAAGAGAAAAGAAAACTGTGAACAGATCACTCAAAAAATGAAATTATCATGGTCCATCATTCTGATTAAGGAAATAAGCATTTTTGGATTCTTGTGTGACACGATGAATGTCGTTGTTAATCCATCAGATCAAATAACCATAATTACAACAAGATAAATGTGTCACACTCCAATCTGGTCCCTCGTCAATAGGAAGGGCGACCATTAAACCAATCGTTCAGAACTTAAACATGAGAGAATTGAGACAATGTAAATTACGGTAATTGCCAGTATTTATTTAGATATGAAACTTTAATTAAAATTTGACATTTGAAGGACCAATAAGTATTCATACAGAATCCAAATAAAGCCCACAAGCATATTCTAATAAGACTACATGACTATTTTGAACCGAGGATGGATCGTTGACTATAGGCAATGGCAACCAAATTCAGCCTGAGTCGTATGTGGTAATAGACATAAGTTGCCAGAATGTTTTTGAATATATACGTACCGCACAAGCCGCCACGGCTCCCCTGTCCCAGTAGTACTGGCCTGCTCTAACGGCAGCGATGATACCAGCAATTAACAGAAATATGTCATACACTATGTAAAATATGAGCACCTACAAACAGATAAATGAACCAGCTAAGAAGCAAGACATCAACTTAAAAAAAAATGGTGTCTCCCATCACGACCTAGTTATATTTTATAGGAGAGGCCACGTTGTTCAGAAACTAGGTAGACAAAGAACACTTCGGCACATTGGTGAGGCGAACAGCGAAAGTTAGATTATTCAAAGGACAACTGGCTTTGGCAAAATGGGTGTACAATCTGTCAGCAACGAATGGACTGTGGACAAACAAAGAGGGCACTATGGCTTGACGAACTGACTTATTGTTGCAGAAATACTGTATATTCGGACAGATCTCTATAATGCTCAAATTCATGAGACGATCCATTAAATTGCATATTCTGTATCAAGGTTGGACGATCAACTCCAGAAGGGTTAGGATCTCTGACGCTGCTGCTCCTGGGTCGGACATACTCACCAGTAATGCGAAAATAGCATGAAGACGATCAACGACGTGGAAGAGGAAGAAGAAGAATAGGATCATTACAGCTATACAGGCCGAGATGGTGACGAACTGTACCCAGCCTCCACCGAGATGTGTGAACCAATAGGATGGGATCAAGGCGCAGATAAACGCTATCATACAGAGCACCTGTATATATAACACAGAAAACATGAGATTGATCTAATCAAAACCCCTCAGCTTTCCCCAAGTGAATGAGACCCATGTGTAGTGTGAATTGGGGAAGAGATAGTTCTTTGTGGGATGATTAAGCTAAAAGTAATTTACAATTTGCAGTGTATGGATCAGTGTATGGAGTATAGAACTACCCATGCTAAGTGGTATTACATTAAGTGTGCTGTTACTCCAACTTCACTGCTGAATTTGTACCGGTGCGTCATTTTAGATGGGCATCATGACTACAAGTAATTTAGTGGTCGAAATTTGGCGGCTGAAACCTATCGCGAGCGGTTTTCCCTAAAATCAGTAACAGATGAACGTACACCATGACAATACCCCAAGGCCAAATTGGCTGAATGGTAAAAAGGGGCATAACTCTGTAAAATAAGAACTGAGACAATTAAGCTGTACCGAACACGGATCTGCAGATATAACTTGTACATGCATTCAGCTACAGATAACAAAATCGGAGATTATTACATCCAAAAGGGGCATAACTCCATAAACCGAGGCGAGTAATCCTTTGTTGGCTTGTAGAATACAACAATATAAATAAGTTTCCAAAATAAAGTAGCTATATCGAACACAGGTCTGCAGATATAGTTGGTTAAATTCAGGCATATAGGACAGAAATATAAATTAATATATCTGTAAAGGGGCATACTTCTGTAAAATATGGGCCGAGGGGAGCCACTTTCGATGGGTGTCCGACTCGGCACTAGATAAATAAGTGTTGAAAATATAGTAGCTATACCGAACACAGTTCCGCAGATATAGTTGGTTACATTCAGGCATATAGGATAGAAATAGAAATGAATATATCTGTAAAGGGGCATAACTCTGTAAAATATGGGCCGAGGGGACCAACTTTCGATAGGCGTCTGACTCAGCACTAGATAAATAAGTGTTGAAAATTTGGTGGTTGTGTCTTAAGCGGTTTTGCCTAAAATGCGTTAACGGACGGACGGACGTACATGGCGACGACAATACCCCGAGGCCAAAATGGCCGAGGGGTAAAAAAACATATAAACACACACGTCACGAATATCACCACAAGGCTCAAGAATATCAATACAGGGCGTATTGTTTGGCGAAACAGCGGATACAAAACTATCATCAATGATTGGATTGTTGAGTAAACCCTATTAAAACAGCACGAACGGACAGACATATTTCATCAAGCCGATTTCTACGTTCCCAATTCGAACCTACCTTGATTCATCTGGACACCTTCAGTTTTCAAAATCCGATCTAAATTTCACCTACGAACGAGAGACGAACCAATCAGAATATACCCGCCGATTGTGTGTAGGGTGACATCATTCTCAAGTAGCGGCGTCATTCCTCATAATATGGTGCTTGTGCTAGCCCAATATATAGGTCAGCCAATCAATAACACTATTCTATGACACATTCGAAGTTCAAATGGTTTCGAGGTCAGTGACGTCTCGTGTCTATTTATAAGTTCTTTGATCATTGGATGGGGCCAGATATATCAAGGGAAGTTCGAAGTGCGAACGTAGAAATTGGCTTGATAAAATGAAGACGAAGTTTCATAGGACAGAGCATTGCCGACAACACAGGGAGATATCATTACATAATTATTGCAAGATTAGAATGGGGATAGAATATATAGGACAAGCCATCGGCAACAACACAGCCAACTCGATATAATCACATATTTGAAGGATTGGAATGAGGATATGATCTGTACGAGAAGGCATCGGCAGCAACACAGACAAGGGGATATCACCACAGAATTGAAGGATTGCAATGTTGGCAAGGTCTATATGATAGAGCATGGGCGACAACACAAACAATAAGATATCATCACAGAATTGAAGGATTGCAATGTTGGCAAGGTCTATATGATAGAGCATGGGCGACAACACAAACAATAAGATATCACCACAGAATTGAAGGATTGCAATGTTGGCAAGGTCTATATGATAGAGCATGGGCGACAACACAAACAATAAGATATCATCACAGAATTGAAGCCACATAGAACGCAGCATCGGCGACAAAACAGACACTAATAACTGATGATAAAACAGAGCAACTTAGAAACAACCGATAAGAAGACATATCATCACAGGTTTAGAATATTGTACCAACACTTATCAATATCATCACAGATTTGGAAGATTATGCTGTGGCTAACACTATAAAACATAGAATCGGCCATAACACAGACACGACGATATCATCACAGATTTGGAAGATTATGCTGTGGCTAACACTATAAAACATAGAATCGGCCATAAGACAGACACGACGATATCATCACAGATTTGGAAGATTATGCTGTGGCTAACACTATAAAACATAGAATCGGCCATAAGACAGACACGACGATATCATCACAGATTTGGAAGATTATGCTGTGGCTAACACTATAAAACATAGAATCGGCCATAAGACAGACACGACGATATCATCACAGATTTGGAAGATTATGCTGTGGCTAACACTATAAAACATAGAATCGGCCATAAGACAGAAAAGACGATATCATCACAGATTTGGAAGATTATGCTGTGGCTAACACTATAAAACATAGAATCAGCCATAAGACAGACACGACGATATCATCACAGATTTCGAAGATTATGCTGTGGCTAACACTATAAAACATAGAATCGGCCATAAGACAGACACGACGATATCATCACAGATTTGGAAGATTATGCTGTGGCTAACACTATAAAACATAGAATCGGCCATTAGACAGACACGACGATATCATCACAGATTTGGAAGATTATGCTGTGGCTAACACTATAAAACATAGAATCGGCCATAAGACAGACACGACGATATCATCACAGATTTGGAAGATTATGCTGTGGCTAACACTATAAAACATAGAATCGGCCATAAGACAGACACGACGATATCATCACAGATTTGGAAGATTATGCTGTGGCTAACACTATAAAACATAGAATCAGCCATAACACAGACACGACGATATCATCACAGATTTGGATGATTGGACTGTGGATGAGCTCTTTTTGAGAGGTGATCTGGGACAACTCGTACAAGAAAATATCACAGAATTGTAAGTTTGAACTGTGTGTTAGCCCTGTAGGACAAAGTATCGGCGACAACACATACAATGTCATATCTCAGAATTGTAGTACCGGACTGTGGGTTAGACCTACAAAGCATAGAAGGCACAGACTGTGGTGAGCCCTATTGCAGCGTATATCTGGCTACAAGAAGATATCACCACCTTAATGGATATAGCACAGGGAACAACACATAAGATGATCTATCTCATCACGGGATTGGACTGTTGGTAAATCGCAACAAACAAAAACAAGTATGTATCATAACAGAATTGGATGATTGGACGGTGGGCGAATCACATAGGACAGAAGACCGACGATAACACAGTGAGAATATATCATCATGTAATTGGAGGATTGAACTGTCGGTGAGTCATATAGAACAGAAGACCGTCAATATAACACAGACGAGAAGATTGTCACAGCACTGGAGGATTGGACTGAGTATGTGTGTCATATAAGAGAGAAGGTCGATAATAACATAGATGAGTAGATATCGTCACAGAATTGGAGGATTGGACTGTGTATGTGTCATTAAGGACAGAAGACCGACGATAACATAGACGAGTAGATATCGTCACAGAATTGGAGGATTCGACTGTGTATGTGTCATATAAGAGAGAAGACCGACAATAACATAGACGAGTAGATATCGTCACAAGTAGTATAGTCTAAGCAGATCCACTCATATTTAGCCGGGGGAGGTAACTCTTGCATCCACCAGGGGGCGCTGTTTCCAGGTTTAAAGGTATAGGGAACTCCCCGTCATCTCCCCAAGAGTTCCGCCAGGGGAGGGCGGGGGCGCCACCAGCTCAAGGTCACTATAGTTCCGGCAAAGGCCCCCTGGGCATGTATTCTTCAACGGTGATGCGGTCTGGCGGTGATGCGGTCGCGGGGAAAAAGCTTCCGCGGAGAAAAAGTAGTCCCTAGACTTCAAATACGCTGCATGGTCCGATTGGGTCGAGTGAGGTATCAAAGTGAAGCATTCGTGAAGGGGCATCCAGTCATGGGTGGGTGCATGTAAAATTAGGATTTTTTTCCCGAAACTATAAAAAGCGGAACACGGACTTTACCCCTAAAATAGGGGAAAACACCTATCAATCTAGCCAAAAGGGCTAATATCGGTCTCCGGGCTTATCGGGGCCTGCCTATCAAGTCAATGGGGTGGGTGTATGTAAAATTAGGATTTTTTCCCGAAACTATAAAAAGCGGAATACGGACTTTACCCCTAAACTAGGGGAAAACCCCTATCAACTCTAGTTAAAAGGGCTAATATCGATCCCCGGGCTTATCGGGGCCTGCCTATCAAGTCAATGGGGTGAGTGCATGTAAAATTAGGATTTTTTCCCGAAACTATAAAAGCGGAATACGGACTTTACCCCTACAATAGGGGTCTGTATTATACAATATAAGGGAAAATGCCTGTATGGGTATGGGGATGGTCATTTTTTTTTTCGTGGGCTTTACTATGGGTTGTGGGGTCGCGTTTTTCTCGTCTCGCCAAGAAAATGACAATGGGAAGGGTCCCGGAGCGAATCGGTGAAATTTTTGGGAAAAGTCACCGAGGTCTGTATATAGGCCCATAGGCTGGCTATATGGGGGTATGGGTCCAACCTGGGAAATTCACACACGTTCATTGTGATATGGGCTGTTTGGATTTGTTTTTCACGTCTCGTCATTTAGAACACGATGGGAAGGGTCCCGGAGCGAAACGGTGAAATTTTTGGAAAAAGTCACCGAGGCCTGGGTAGGCCCATAGGCCTATACTGCATGGCTATGGGTGTATAGGTCCATACGGGGTGGACGTTTTGGGATCTAGGTGGGCCACTAATGGTCCGATGGGGTCGAGTGAGGTATCAATGTGAAGCCTATGTGAGGGGGCAACCGATGGGATGGATGTGGGGTAGGAATATCGTCATTCTGTGCATGCGCAATAGACCAAGGGTATGGAAATAGACGTTTTGGGATCTAGGGGAGCCACTAGAGGGCCGATTGGATCGAGTGAGGTATCAATGTGTAGCCTAGGTGAGGGGGCTTCCGCCTGGACTAGTGTCTCGGTCGTTGTCCACATTCTGCGCATGCGCAGACAGGCCGTAGTATAGAAATAGACGTGTTGGGATGTAGGTAGGCCCCTAGTGGGCCGATGGGATCGAGTGAGGTATCCATGTGAAGCCTAGGTGAGGGGGCTAGAGTAGGGTGTCGTTTCCATCCTGCTGCGCATGTCACGTGGGTTGTGACGTCACTTCCGGGTTTCACCTCCAAACCCAGAAGAGTTCCAATGTTCTCTTAGACGTCCGGATGTTCAACCTCCGGGGCTTTTTTCCCGGCCCCGGCCCGGCCCGTCCCGGCCGCAGCGCGCGCGCGCGCGGGGATGATCTGATGCCGCAGCGCGCGCGCGCGTCATCACCGGCAGTGGGCGGATGCATGTAGGATCAAAAGGTCAAAGGTCACATCCAGGTCAAATGGTCCAAGGTCTCCCTTTCGGCAAGGTTCGGAGGAGACAATGTTGCGGCATCGATATACAGAGCTTGAACCCCAAAAGGGGATTGTAAATTAACCTGGGAAGGATGGGCAGTTCCATTTGGACCAATCAACGGTCGAGAAAAAGAGCCAATGAGCGATCGATAAAAGAACCAATGGACGGGTACTAGGATTTCGCTCACGTCTACGCCTACATCCGGGTACTGGGATGCTTTCGCCTACGTCCGCGCCTACATCCGGGTTCTTGTACACCCGGGTAATGTTTTCTGGACATGGATGGGTTACCTTTGGCTCCATTCTAGGCCACTGATTGGCTAATACGGTGTTCAAAGCCAGTTTCATGCATTATGCTCATATAGAAAACACACAAGACAGGGTTTTTTGGTGAGATCTCATTTTGTTTTTTATTCAGTAACAACAACAACGTGAGAACAACCACGTGAAAACTGAAAACTGAAGCCCAGAACAGGGGGCTTGTACATTGAAAGAACTGAAGCCCAGAACAGGGGGCTTGTAAACTTAAGCCCAGAACAGCGGGCGTGTGTACATTGAAAGAATTCAAGCCCAGAACGGGGCTTGTACATTGAAATGATGGGCGGCCCAGTCATATACGAGTACATCGCGGTCCTCGGCCTTGGGGTACTCGTCAAACATCTGTACGATGGTAGATAAGGGTCTTCCCCGGCATCGATGGTACAGGTAAAACAAGCAATATTGTCCGCAAAATGCAGGCGCAGACGTGATGTGCCCGGATGATAGACACGGACGTCGCCGAGAAAAACACATACAACACGTCACATACAGTCGCCCCCCTCAAGACCCTCCTATATACCCGAAAAGATACGGACGTTACCGAAAAGACACGGACGTTACCGAAAAGACACGGACTTTACCGAAAAGACACGGACTTTACCGAAAAGACACGGACTTTACCGAAAAGACACGGACGTACCCGAAAAGACACGAAGGTGAACGACATTGTGGAAAACCCCCACAGACAGGTCAGTGCATGCATTCCTATAATGTTCACGCATAATAAAAGGATTGATCTGTAATCTGTGTTGTTGTTGCTCTCTTTTTTGGACTAACCCATCAGAATAGTACGTATCACGGACTACACCCGACGTCTAGGCGCGCATGTGTGACATGGTCTATAAAACACGTCTCTCTGGATCCTACACCTTCATTTCTACGGTTGCAGAGCCATGACGGAGATCCAGCCCTATGCGACTCGCATTTTACAGCATGCCACCGTGGTCAATTCACTCACGGGTTACCGAGCAGTGGTTCGGTCCATGTTTGCAGATGGCGACGACAACGAGGGGCGACGCCAGATCCTGAACGAGTTCACAGAAGCGGTCCTCGACAGAGTGCTCTCGATGGAGAGGTGTGCCATCACTCACCACTACTGGACTATGACAGCCATCCTTGATGCTCGGGCTATGGACCACGAGCGCTCACGCCGGAACCAGCGACGGCTGGTTGGCCTAGTCATGGTCTGTGCCCTATTGACCCTGGCGTTGTGGCATTGACAGTGGGACCTCACCATAAATACGAGTATCAGACAGTGTGTGCGTCATTCAACGATCGTCATTGGATCAAGCATGTCACCAGTCCTACGAGCCATCCTTCCCCTTACACCCCGGGTGGGGTTACACGTCTATGAAGATAAAGTCACCCTCGTGGAAGACCGTGGATATGTTTGCTGGTCGCGCGCTGAGACCGTATCGAATACGGTTACGCTACACCGTGACGGCTGGACCAAATTTAAACGGGTGTTGAGCGGCGAGCTCGACGGACACCTCATCCGCATAGACAATGCCATCTACGTACACCGTGGATCCTTCTTCCCACGCCTGGGCCGCTACCAAGACCCTACGCGAGGCTTCACCCTAGACCCCGATCTGTGGACAGCCTTCGAGAAAGTGGTGCCTATCGTGGACCAGCTGTTTACACCGGACGAGCGGTCATCAGACGAGTTGGAGTGGGCTCGTGCCCTGAGAGAAGCGGCGGCAGAACCCAATGAACAAATGTCTAGCCACCCGAGTTGGTCCGAACCATTGTACGCGGTGCGGACCCTGACCTTGTACGCTGTCTGTGCGAGATCGGGTACAACCTGTTAAAAGGCAACGTACCACTGACTCCAGCTCAGAAGACCAAGTTGACCAAGCATAAGACAGGTCTCCGAACCTTAGTCCAGAAGCGAGTCTCTCAAACACAAAAGAAAAAGGCGTTACAGAAAGGCGGCTTTCTCGGGGCCATCTTAGCACCGTTGGCCGCTTCCGTGTTGGGTCCAGTATTGGGTGGACTCTTCGGCCGACAATGAACCACACGAAAAAAATGGTCCTCGTCGAACCACGGTTCCTTCAAAACCTCCAATCGCCCTACCCTGTCCCACCTACGGTGAAGACCATAACACCCTCGATGGAGAGATGCAACAGATCTTACAGAGACCGGGGTTAAGTGACAGTGAGAAAGTACAACGGTACAATGAGACGCTTCAACGGTACATGACGTTCATGGACCAATACAAAACCCTCTCTACCCCACCACCACCACCACCACCACACACCGCCGACCTCAGCACCGCTCCAACAGCCGCCATTACCAGGGGTACCACCCACAGCCCCACAGTGGGTGGAAGACGAAGTGCTGAAGAGTGTACCTGCATCGTTCAAGAAACAAGCTGGCCTGGTATTACAACGGATGAAACAGAATCCTAACCTGACTTGGAATGATAAAGGCGAACTCCTGGTACAGAATCAGGTGGTCCCGGGGACCCACATGACGGATTTAGTGAATGACCTGATGCGTCAACGCAGGTCGCACACGGATCCTCGAGGATGAGAGGTCTTCGCTCAAGGCTTGAAAGACATGCATGTACCACAGGCATTGGTGGGGAACCCCCACCGCTGGGCCTTTATGCAGCGTGACTCACCGAGTCGTGCACCACGACAGATTCCACAACCTTGGGAAGCCGAATGGGAACCGGAGTCACCCCCCAACACACCACCACAACGGGCACCTTCTTTTCAGGCCTTTAAAAAACCACCCTCGATCAGGACACCCCACATCTCCAGAGCCGTGACACGTAGCAAGTCACCGCGACGAACACGACGCCGGACCCAACCGCCCAAGGCCTGGAACACCTATTAAAACCAACAGCAGCAGCAGGACAGCTCAGTCGCCATGTTTTACCCCACCCTACCCAGTAACAGTTCGCTGGATGTGTTTCCTGACAACACCGTGGCCAAGTACGTGACCCAGTTACCGCAACCGTTGCATTTACCTGGGCGCTGGGAATGTGGCCTCGTGGATATCCAATACCCTTACTCGTGGTACAACGTGCGAGCCAATGAAGTGTGGTACGAGGTGACCTACGAAGGCAAAAACACCCGACTCACCCTCCCCGAAGGCCAATACGATACCCCCCAAGGAGTTCATGGGTGGGCTGTCAAGACTGTTGCATTATAAGGCTCTACGGGAGGTCACGAATACTTCAAAACCCATCAAATCCTTTCCCTTCAAGAATCACGTGGACTTCGATTACAACGCACACAACGACAAGGCAGAGCTTATCGTCACCGCCAACGCGAGTGTCGTACTGAGTCCTATCCTACAACAAATGCTGGGTTTCGATCTACGGACGTTCGCTGGTCCCACCGCCCACCAAGGCGAGATCCCGATGGATATGAAGTCGGGTATGTACGGACTCTACGTCTACTCGGACGTGGTGGACAACCACATCGTGGGCGATATCAACACACCTCTGTTACGGGTGGTGCCCATTAAAAAGTTGTATGGAGATCAAGTCACCCACAGTTTCACCCACATGCTCTACCTGCCCGTACGACAAACCCACATCAACACGATCACGGTGGATATAAGAGATGACACGGGACGACCGGTGGCATTCGAACGCGGGAAAGTGGTGCTGACACTTCATTTTCGACAAGCACGTGCTCCCCACTTTGCATAATGAAAGTGCCTTACGAGTGCGATGCACGCAGCTATATGTACTATTATGCCCAACAGGCCGGGGGTGGCTTTCCGGTCTTTAGCGGTGCACGCATGCAACGAGGACATGGACTGGGGAACATACTCGGCAGCATCGTCAAAACGTTCCTGCCCTTGGTGACGCGTGGGGTGAAAGCAATCGGCAAACAAGCGGTACGCAGTGGACTGCAAGTGGCTGGTGATGTCTTGGGGGGTACGGCACACAAAGAAGCCTTGAAACGGCGGGCTAAAGAAGCGGGAGGCGTCTTGGTGGCCAAAGCACAACGCACCGTAGGGAATAAAAGAGCTGCCCCACCCAGACCACGCACCAGTCGACGACCGACCCAGCGACGACGCACATCGAAGACCCAGGATATCTTTTCTTAAAACATGTCCTTGATCCACGCCGAGTCCTGCCCCTCCACCAACAGTGAATTTGATTTGTGGACCGTGCCGCCCACACAGACCAGTGCCGAACAAGGATTATGGGTGGAGCATCTCCCGCTGTCCAGCATCAACGAAACAGGGCCCATCGAGTTCACCATCAGTAATGCGGATACGGCCTATGTGGATTTAGCCCATACATACTTGTATGTGAAAGCCAAGGTGGTCAATGGAGATGGCTCCAGAATCATCCAAGCTGCAACGGTGGGCCCGACGAATCTCTGGCTGCACTCGATGTTTCAACAGGTGGATATTTTTCTCAGCGACAAACTCATCAGTGACTCGACCAACACGTACCCCTATCGAGCCTACATCGAGACACTGTTGTCGTATGGCCGAGAGGCTAAAAAATCTCAGCTGACAGCCGCTTTATTCTACCAGGACACACCCGAGCACATGGACACGGTGGACAATGTGGGATATAACAAACGGAAGGCTTTCACTGCGAACGGTGCCTCGGTGGATCTCATGGGTCGACTGCACGCAGACATGTTCATGCAAGACCGGTACCTCTTGAACAAGATCCCCATCAAAATCCGACTGATACGGGCGCCTCCGACCTTCGCCTTGATGGCCACTAACGTAGAGGGGCATGCAGCTGACTATAAGATTGTCATCCAAGACGCAGTCCTGTATGTCCGAAAAGTGAAACCGAATCCAGCCGTTCAATTGGGACACATGAAAGCCTTGGAAACAAAACCAGCCCAGTACCCTATCCGACGTGTACAAACCAAAGTGTTCTCTGTGCCTGCTGGAAATATGGGCGCCAACAAAGAAAACCTGTTCCTGGGGGAACTACCCAAGCGATTGATCCTGGCCTGTGTGGAAAATACCAGTTTCAGCGGAGCCTACCCAGAGAATCCGTTTGACTTTAAACATTTCGGCATCAATTTTGTGGCCCTGCATGTGGGTGGACAACAGGTCCCAGCCACGGCCTTAACACCGAATTTTGGGCGCAGGAATTTCATTCGAACCTATCAGAGCCTATTTACAGCCACCGGTCAAATCAACCAGGACGAAGGGAATTTGATCAGTCGGGAGGACTACGGGAACGGATACACGTTGTTCTGTTTCGATCTGACCCCCACCTTAGAGAACGACCATCAGCTGGCCCTGGCCAAGCAAGGCAATTTACGGTTGGAAATCCACTTTGCACGAGCCCTCGCGACCACCGTCAATGTGATCTGCTACGCCGAGTTTGACAACATCATTCAAGTGGACAAGGCGCGCAACGTCCTGTGTGACTTTTCCACCTAACATGGATACAGACCAGATAACCACCGTGCTGGAGAATGACCCAGGGACACGTATGGTCTTTCAAGGGGTGTTCGCCCGAGATGTGTTCCCATTAGACCGTATGTATCCTGCTGCTTACGTTCTCAACACGGACCCGATGGATCGGCCCGGTGAACATTGGGTGGCCGTGTACTTGACAGAACAGCAGGGCGAATACTTTGACCCGTACGGCCTGCCACCCCTCCATCCCGATTTAACAGACTTCATGGATCAAGGCACAGAGACGTGGTGTTGGAACAGTCAAACGTTGCAAAGCCTGACCAGTAGCGTGTGCGGACAATATTGCTTGTTTTACCTGTACCATGGATGCCGGGGAAGACCCTTATCTACCATCGTACAGATGTTTGACGAGTACCCCAAGGCCGTGGACCGCGATGTACTCGTATATGACTGGGCCGCCCATCATTTCAATGTACAAGCCCCATTCTGGGCTTAAGTTCTTTCAATGTACACACGCCCGCTGTTCTGGGCTTAAGTTTACAAGCCCCCTGTTCTGGGCTTCAGTTCTTTCAATGTACAAGCCCCCTGTTCTGGGCTTCAGTTTTCACGTGGTTGTTCTCACGTTGTTGTTGTTACTGAATAAAAACAAAATGAGATCTCACCAAAAAACCCTGTCTTGTGTGTTTTCTATATGAGCATAATGCATGAAACTGGCTTTGAACACCGTATTAGCCAATCAGTGGCCTAGAATGGAGCCAAAGGTAACCCATCCATGTCCAGAAAACATTACCCGGGTGTACAAGAACCCGGATGTAGGCGCGGACGTAGGCGAAAGCATCCCAGTACCCGGATGTAGGCGTAGACGTGAGCGAAATCCTAGTACCCGTCCATTGGTTCTTTTATCGATCGCTCATTGGCTCTTTTTCTCGACCGCTGATTGGTCCAAATGGAACTGCCCATCCTTCCCAGGTTAATTTACAATCCCCTTTTGGGGTTCAAGCAATATTGTCTCCTCCGAACCTTGCCGAAAGGGAGACCTTGGACCTTTTGACCTGGATGTGACCTTTGACGTTTTGACCCGACATGCATCCGCCCACTGCCGGTGATGACGCGCGCGCGCGCTGCGGCATCAGATCATCCCCGCGCGCGCGCGCGCGCTGCGGCCGGGGCGGGCAGGGCCGGGGCCGGGGAAAAAGCCCCGGAGGTTGAACATCCGGACGTCTAAGAGAACATTGGAACTCTTCTGGGTTTGGAGGTGAAACCCGGAAGTGACGTCACAACCCACGTGACCTGCGCAGCAGAATGGAAACGACACCCTACTCTAGCCCCCTCACCTAGGCTTCACATGGATACCTCACTCGATCCCATCGGCCCACTAGGGGCCTACCTACATCCCAACACGTCTATTTCTATACTACGGCCTGTCTGCGCATGCGCAGAATGTGGACAACGACCGAGACACTAGTCCAGGCGGAAGCCCCCTCACCTAGGCTACACATTGATACCTCACTCGATCCAATCGGCCCACTAGTGGCTCCCCTAGATCCCAAAACGTCTATTTCCATACCCTTGGTCTATTGCGCATGCGCAGAATGACGATATTCCTACCCCACATCCCTCCCATCGGTTGCCCCCTCACATAGGCTTCACATTGATACCTCACTCGACCCCATCGGACCATTAGTGGCCCACCTAGATCCCAAAACGTCCACCCCGTATGGACCTATACACCCATAGCCATGCAGTATAGGCCTATGGGCCTACCCAGGCCTCGGTGACTTTTTCCAAAAATTTCACCGTTTCGCTTCGGGACCCTTCCCATCGTGTTCTAAATGACGAGACGTGAAAAACAAATCCAAACAGCCCATATCACAATGAACGTGTGTGAATTTCCCAGGTTGGACTCATACCCCCATATAGCCAGCCTATGGGCCTATATACAGACCTCGGTGACTTTTCCCAAAAATTTCACCGATCGCTCCGGGACCCTTCCCATTGTCATTTTCTTGGCGAGACGAGAAAAACGCGACCCCACAACCCATAGTAAAGCCCACGAAAAAAAAAATGACCATCCCCATACCCCATACAGGCATTTTCCCTTATATTGTATAATACAGACCCCTATTGTAGGGGTAAAGTCCGTATTCCGCTTTTATAGTTTCGGGAAAAAATCCTAATTTTACATGCACCCACCCCATTGACTTGATAGGCAGGCCCCGATAAGCCCGGGGACCGATATTAGCCCTTTTAACTAGAGTTGATAGGGGTTTTCCCCTAGTTTAGGGGTAAAGTCCGTATTCCGCTTTTTATAGTTTCGGGAAAAAATCCTAATTTTACATACACCCACCCCATTGACTTGATAGGCAGGCCCCGATAATCCCGGAGACCGATATTAGCCCTTTTGGCTAGATTGACAGGTGTTTTCCCCTATTTTAGGGGTAAAGTCCGTGTTCCGCTTTTTATAGTTTCGGGAAAAAATCCTAATTTTACATGCACCCACCCATGACTGGATGC
This sequence comes from Hanleya hanleyi, assembly GCA_036873755.1. Classification (NCBI taxonomy): domain Eukaryota; kingdom Metazoa; phylum Mollusca; class Polyplacophora; order Lepidopleurida; family Hanleyidae; genus Hanleya; species Hanleya hanleyi. Next base: position 67,103 of record JAVTVY010030097.1, on the reverse strand, counting down.
CCCTTCACGAATGCTTCACTTTGATACCTCACTCGACCCAATCGGACCATGCAGCGTATTTGAAGTCTAGGGACTACTTTTTCTCCGCGGAAGCTTTTTCCCGCGACCGCATCACCGCGGAAGAATACATGCCCAGGGGCCCTTTGCCGGAACTATAGTGACCTTGAGCTGGTGGCGCCCCCGCCCTCCCCTGGCGGAACTCTTGGGGAGATGACGGGGAGTTCCCTATACCTTTAACCTAGAAACAGCGCCCCCTGGTGGATGCAAGAGTTACCTCCCCCGGCTAAATATGAGTGGATCTGCTTAGACTATACTACTATCACAGCATTGGAGGACTGGATTGTGTGTGTGTCATATAGGAGAGAAGACCGGCGATAACATAGACGAGTAGATATCGTCACAGAATTGGTGGATTGGACTGTGTATGTGGCATATAGGAGAGCAGACCGACGATAACATAGACGAGTAGATATCGTCACAGAATTGAAGGATTGGACTGTGTGTGTCATAAACGAGAAAAGACCGACGATAATATAAACGAGTAGATATCGTCACAGAACTGCAGGATCTAACTGTGTGTGTCATAAAGGAGAGAAGACCGAAAAAAATATAAACGAGTAGATATCGTCACAGAATTGGAGAATTGAACTGTGGGTGTGTCATAAAGGAGAGAAAACCGACGATAATATAAACGAGTAGATATCGCACAGAATTGGAGGATTGGACTGTGTGTGTGTCAAATAGGACAGAAGATCGACGATAACATATAGCTATCGTCACAGAATTGGAGAATTGAACTGTGGGTGTGTTGTGTAGGACAGAAGGCCGACGATAACACAGCCGAGACGATATCGTCACATAATTGTGGGATCGGACTGTGTGTGTCATATAGGAGAGAAGACCGGCGATAACATAGAGTAGATATCGTCACAGAATTGAAGGATTGGACTGTGTGTGTCATAAAGGAGAGAAGAACGACGATAATATGAACGAGTAGATATCGCCACAGAACTGTAGGATCTGACTGTGTGTGCGTGTCATAAAGGAGAGAAGACCCACGATAATATAAACGAGTAGATATCGTCACAGAATTGGAGGATTGAACTGTGGGTGTGTCATAAAGGAGAGAAGACCGACGATAATATAAACGAGTAGATATCGTCACAGAATTGGAGGATTGGACTGTGTGTGTGTCATATAGGACAGAAGGCCGACGATAACATAGACGAGTAGATATCGTCACAGAATTGGAGAACTGGGGGTGTGTCGTGTAGGACAGAAGGCCGACGATAACACAGGCGAGAAGATATCGTCACATAATTGTGGGATCGGACTGCGTGTGTGTCATATAGGAGAGAAGACAGACGATAACATAGACGAGTAGCTATCGTCACAGAATTGGAGGGTTGGACTGTGTATGTGTCATATAGGACCGAAGACCGACGATAACACAGACGAGTAGATATCGTCATAGAATTGAAGGATTGGACTGTGTGTGTGTCATAAAGGAGAGAAGACCGACGATAACATAAACGAATAGATATCGTCACAGAACTAGATGTAGGATCGGGCTGTGTGTGTGTGTCATAAAGGAGAGAAGACCGACGATAATATAGACGAGTAGATATCGTCACAGAATTGGAGGACTGAACTGTGTGTGTGTTTGTGTGTCATGCAATTTTATTAGTTTGAAAAGTTTTGCGAATGATCAAACCACATTACCGCCTCGACAATCTTTAAAATGCCAGGTAAGGAGCGGGCGTAGAAGGGGTCAAACACACACAGTGTTGTACTTGATGTCGTCGTCGTTGTCGCCATCCTGGTCCTAACTACACCTCCTGTATAAGGATCCTATGTCAAACGAGATCTCACCTGTGGATAAACAGAAATACGACATTATCGTTCCGCCACATCATACAGAGGCTGCAACGTATTCGGCCTACTTAACTGGCATGCAAATTCAAACCTGTAATTCCTATTCAACTGTAATCGTCTATGCCATATACTGAGTAAATACGCAAGTTGTATTTCATGAACATCATTTCATTGTATGTGACGTTATGCATAGATAACCAAGAACTGCGCAAAGCGCGGAGAACCCATCGATCTTGGAGATATTTATATAGGGCACTCGTTGAGGGAAGATTACTTATTGGCAACAAGAAAATGGTGACCCGTTTAACCCGTTACGTCGAAAATAAAAATCAGTCTCAGTAACTATTGATATGCTTCTGTTCCTTTTATCACCACATGTCTGTATGATGCGAGTTTATGACTCCATGGCATATACTCATTCGTGGGATATGATGTCAACAAGAAAACAGAGACGAGCGCACACACACGCGATTATAGTATTAGTAGTGTAAAAATGAAAAAAAATGAGACGTGTGAAATGTGAAAATGGTATAGGGTACAGGTAACGTCATTCGACCTCGTGAGTTTTTAACCTCGTAAACTTTTAAACCGTTTGTTCCTGTCCTTTCATGGACTTTTAACCTTGTTAACTTTTAACACCTTTTAGTTCCTTTATCATCTCCATCCCTTTTGTCTCTTTGTACGCGTGAACTTTGGTCCTGGGAAATTTTTATTACCGATTGAAAATCAATATACATGTTTTTTGTTGCGCTGTTCCAATTATCCATTGCCATTCAATTTAATACGTTCAATTTAGGAGACGTTAATTCATCGGTAGCCTATTAAACGGTGACGGTTTCTGTATTTGGAGATGGTATCAATAAACTCGGGCGTTTGCTGATAACAGACTGATAATAAGGACATTTATCGTAAAGCATTACCTGAACAGAGCCGAGCTATATGGGAACATTATGAGAGTTTAACCCAACCGACTCGATACGATGTATACAGACTACTCGAATAGGGTGCGATTAAGCCACAACAATTGATGATTTCTATAGACAGCATACTACACACGAATATATATTTTCTTTACATTAACCCGATAAACTAGGAACGTATCATGAAGTACTGAATTATGATTAAAATCTTTGAAATTATTCACTTGGTCAGTTAGTGTTTATTATTTGTGCGAGGCAATGTTCAAATATTATCAAAAGATGGAGGATAAAAGAATGGGGAAACATCTCAAATGACCGTTTTTCTTATGAGCAACATAGGAAACAGCAGATGAAGAGTGAAGAACGCAAACTCAAGGGATATCGTAATATATATTTTATTAATCAATTCATACTATGGCATTTGAACATAATATACATTAACAGACTCCCCCATCCATGAATCATGCATATAATATCCACACTAATCATAAATACATACGCTATAATTTCCACAACTGCATATCCGCATCTACATATTTACAACCACATTTACATAGTCACATTCACATCCATAAATCCATATATCCACATCTATATATTCACATCCACCTTTACATATCCTTGTTAAAACTCATCAGGAGGCTGCAGCTGGTGGGACCAAGTTTGTGAGCATGGCGTGAGCCAAATAAAACTCCGTACTTCCAGAAATCAACAATGTGCCAGAACCCACCATTTTACATTCAGACTGAGTCCTAGCAGTAGTGGGCCCAGCTGGAATCGAACACCTGCAGTTAAGAATCATTCTGTCGAAATGTAACAGAATGGACAACTTAACATAAAAAAAATAAAGAAATCACAGAAGGGAACCTTTCAGGAGGGAAGTATATGACATCTACTTGAAAACTAGTTATTAATAGATGAAAATGTACTGTCAAAATTCGTCAGAATATGATATTTCTCAGGAGAGCTCCCTGTACGAATGAAGTGAACACTCCGGTATAATTTGCTGAATGCTGTATCTCTCAAAGAAGTAGCCTATTTCAGTGAAAAACGGTGCTCAGGTATTGAAATGCGGTCCTTGCTTTGAGAAAATGAGGTCAAATAGATTATACCTTTCCTCGTCATTATGTTCATATATCGCATTATTGCACTGACGTAAATGACTTTCGAAGTAACGTCAATAAGGTATCTATGATCAGAATCAAAATTCCCAGCGGTTCAATGCCCTGGGTTGAAAGGATGAGGTAAATAGATAACTTCTCTGCTGAGTCTCCATTCATGGAAATGGTTGTCCATGTATGACAATCAATTCCGCCGTCGTCCATAAAAGAATTTCCGCGTCAATAATCAGGATAACTATTTCGTATGACAGTTAATACAGTCAGTAATCATGTTTCTTGTCTAATACAAGTATGAACGACCACATACATGACATATAACAAGTATTCAGTACTGATCGTACGTATCGAGATCATTCTGATACACAGATTCTGCATAGCCTTGACGTTATATCTGAGAACATTTCTTTTTGTCATCTTCTTCTTCAGCCTCTGGCACAATGCAGAGAGTCATGGGTTAATTAAAAATCTGAGTTCAGATATTTGGTCAAATTGCAGATTCGAGATACTGTACTCGGAAAAAGCCTGGACTCTACTATATTAGTATAACAGGTATTCGGTGGGAAGAATAGCCTCAAATTGTGCTGCATGTTTCCATATAACTTATATTTACCGTGCAAATAAGGCAGCTTGTTCAAAAAATCCTATGCAATCCAACAAGTCTGTCAAGAGCGGTTCTATTTCGAACATCTGAGAAGTTCAGAATTCAAGTAGGCCTTAGTGGGCGCCTACTGTTGAACCAAAATAATACCCTGGTGCTAAGGCTATTTTTGTCACCCGCCGCAACGCGGCCGTGGACTTTAAAATGGTTCTTGCTTCTTTGTGTCTGTGGATGTCCGTGTACGTCCGTGCATGTCTGTTCGAAGCGATAACTTCCTAACGCTTTGTTGGATTCTTTCGAAATTCGGAATATGCATTCCTTGCGACAAGACACCAGTCCGTATTGCATTTCAGCAACATGTGACTGAAGGTGGCGCCACTGGGTCAAAATGGATCTTTTTTTTCCGTGTACGTCCGTGCATGTCTGTTCGAAGCGATAACTTCCTACCGCTTTGTTGGATTCTTCCGAAATTCGGAATACACATTCCTTGCAACAAGGCGCCAGTCCGTATTTCATTTCAGCAACATCCGTTCCAGTTAAAATGGGCTTTTAATTTTGCTATGAAATCATTCTATTCCACATCATATGATTTACCCTAAAGCTTATGCATGAACCATATTTTATTTCAGGAGTATGGTATGAAATAACTGGCGGGAAAATCCCCGCAGTACTGAACCCCTGGTTTTTGAATTTCGTGTCATCTTAAACGAAGGACATTTCCTTCAATTTTGCTATAAAATAATTGCATTCCACATCATATGATTTACGCTAAAGCTTCTGCACGAACCATTTGTGTCCACACATATAACTTACTATATTAATTACAACTGAGTTCCTAAAGTTCGGGTGCACACTGTGCATATGATCAATTTCCTGAATTGAACTGAATTCAACCTTGCTGGTCTTCAGACTGACAGATGATGGCATGCAGTTGTCAGTGCGGTTGTTCATGTACAGGGAGCTTTCTATGACTTTCATGTCAGCACACCACCATTACCCTCAAGGAGAGCATGTCCCCACCCCAGGGTGCCAAGCCGCACCCTCTATTTCCCAAACTAGCCCTCGCCCGACCTTCATATATTGTGTTTGAGCATATATATCTCCAATACATCTTGTGTGTAGTCTGCAATATTGGTATAATTCTGCTACCCGTCAATGAATTGTAACCCCAAAAGGCTTCAATTTATCAGGCACAGACCCATACCTAGTCAAGGACCAGAAACCTATTGAATTGGGACCTGATTGGGTGGGAACCTTAGCGGCCATCTTTAATTTCATGCAAAATGGATAATGATCCATACCTCGGAAACCATTCACTGTTAAATACGAAATTTGATATACATCATCGATACATCAAGCAACTTTCAACGAATTACCAAACAGGCTTTTCTGATTAGCTGGTAACCCTGGGGGGCCATCTTTAATTTATGCGAAATCGATAATGATACATATCTCGGTTACCATTCAATTGTTTTATATGAAAGTTGGTATACATCATCGATACATCCAGATAACGGAAACCATTCAACTGTTCAATACGAAATTTGATATACATCATCGATACATCAAGCAACTTTCAACAAATTACCAAACAGGCTTTTCTGATTAGCTGGAAACCCTGGAGGCCATCTTTAATTTATGCGAAATCGATAATGATACATTTCGCGGTTACCATTCAATTGTTTTATATGAAAGCTGGTATACATCATCGATACATCCAGATACTTTGAATCGGGACCTGATTGACCGAAAACCTTGGTGGCCATCTTTAATTTATGCAAAATCATTAATGATCTCTATCTCTGATTCCGTTGGAGTGCTCAGTGTAAAATTTGGTATACATCATTGATGCATCAAGAGACTTACGATGAAGGACATCTTCAATTTATTCAAATCTTAAATGATGTTTATCTCAGATACCATTTAAATGTTCTATACGAAACTTGGTTTACAGCATCGATGTATGAAGAGACTTGCATTAATGAATAACCTCATTAGTTCCTCTGAGTGGTGGGTATTTATATGCCCTAAGATGTCGCTTGGGATTGTGTTTCCCACACGTCTTGTGCCTATAAATCTAAATTTGGTTTCCGGGCGATAATTTGAAGACCCCTCTTCAGATTCTTCCCAAAGTTTGTATGCTGATTATGTACCTAGATTGTAGAACTCTCTGTTAAATCAGGGTATTACAAGGGCGTCGTAAGCGGTACGGCAGGTACAGTCATGGCCGTAACACTTTTGCGCAAACAAAAAAAAACGAAAGAAAGAAAAAACGAAGAATGAAAGAAGAAAACACAACCTAAAAAAACAAACTAGAAATGCAAGCAGATTTGATAGCTTCCAAGTTGAATAATACTCTGATCGGTCCAAAGCACCATTGAATTTATTAGTGGCTCTGAGTACCGACTAGCCCTCTCGGGACAATTTCGATCGTGCATGGCAAGTAACATGTACGTCCATATGTATGATGCCGGTTCGGTGTTCATGTTATTTTATCAACGAAACAAGAAATTAATTTTCCTCATACGAATTCCGTTTTCCGCTTGTCCAATATGTCATAGGCCTACACGCTATAGGTTGTTTCTGGCTGCATCCATCTGTACTCGATCTTGTATTTCAAACAGTATACGGCCTAATGAGCTTTGGTTAAAACAGGAGCTCAATAGCGCCTTTTATTTTGTATCACCTGAACACACTTTTTACACTGTTCTGGCGTATATCCTATCGGGAACAAAACAATGCTCAGATGTTCTCTCTGAGCACCCTTTGGTGACTTTTATTTTATATAAAAAGCCCTGTAGTGTGGAGTGTTGGAAATGGGAAGTGGGGCGAGAGGCCTAGTGGGGGCGTTAGCTCCTCTCCTTATAATTCTGCCGCAAGTACTTCGTTCTCCAAATAATTCCCTGCAAATAATTGTAATGACGGACAAGGTAGACGGGTTTTCTCACGGGGTTTTTTTCTGTTTTTTTTGCAGTCCCTTGTCCATGAGGTAATTTACTGTTAGCAGTCATGGCCCGTTATAAAAACTAAGAGCGGCAGCTTTATTATTGCAGACGTATAGCTTAAGCTAAATTATAAATGTAGATGGCGTTACTTCTGCAATGAATTTATCAACACCCCATTGCCCATAAGAATTATCTCGGTTACTTTTACACAATGTGTCTAGGTGACAGTACTATACTATACACAATTTTTTTGTAATTCAGCATCGCAGAAAACCACCATCGATTGCGTTTTCATGGTAAAAGGGTTAGGAAAGAACTAAAAATACACTTCAATGCAGAGTGATTTTGATTCGCCAGAAATCGCTCAGAATGCTTCTTCGGTGATCTAGACCCCAGGAGCTTCTGGGGCCTGGGCGGCCCCTGGACCCTCACCTAAAGTGCTATGATACTGGCCGTACCACTTTGAATTTGCTTCTGACGCCCCTGTATTAACAGACAGTGTCAGCGTACTGTTCCAGCTGTCTCCCCTTCAGTGATTGGTCATTCGACCCCACCATTTTAAACTAATACGAGCATTTTCATTGGATCACTATTTATAGGAGCCACCCCAATCTTCATACACAACCACGTGACTGTCTCAGTTGACTGATGACATAGCGCGGCCTCGTTTTTGATTTCAAAATCTGCCGTCTAACTGGGAAAATGTTGTTGTTGCTGCATCAGCCGATCATTGGCCCCCTGTAGAAGATACTATAGGCTAATACATGTAGGCTACCATGCCATGAGATGATGCTTGGGATTGCATTTCGTTCACTTGCACCTACAGGTGGCGACAACTGGCGGCAAATTTAAAATTTGGTTTCCGGGCAACAGGTTGATGCCTTCAGCTTCTCGTCAAATTTGGTTTGCAGATAATGCCTTTTTGTCTTTTTGAATTTGGTGCTAATACTGTTATGTGGAAAATGGAATAGGTCTTTGGATTATGGACGCGGATATTCTCTAATGGACGACGGCTGGATTATGAATGACGGACTAGACGCTTGTAATTGAGATGTCACTTGGGGATGCTTCTCGGTGCTTCACTGCATGGAAACTATATTACAGAAGCAATCAACTTTCAGTCAATCGTTCTGAGTTGATCTTAAAACTTGGGAAGGCAGAAAGACCCTTCCATATCCAACGCCTATGAAGCAGCAGTTGCCTCCCTCATGTATATCCCCCGAGGCCAACAATGCTAAAAAATATTGCTGCCATTTCGGCGGGGGACCTAGCATCCTCTGGCTGCTTGTTAACCTTATAAGCCAGACTTTGTCAAAATAAATAAAGCGAGTACTGCAGTTTTTCGAACTCTGCACTGGAAAGCCTATTACCTGCATCACAATTTTACCAACCTATGTTGCACGACAAATCCAGAAGTCCAATGTTATTGTCGTTCATAGGTTAGAGTGGCAGCCTTGGATATTGGGATAGTTTCAGATACCAAGAAAACCTACGTGAAATGGTATATGTAATAATGCGTGGAACTTTATAATCTCTAAGCCTCACCCATGTTAGTAAATTAAACGTGTATTGTACACATTGATACAGACCTCTGATCGTACAGTTTTCTCCTACAATTTCTTCAAGGAAACATCATGAGCTCCCCACCAGCACGAATCTGTAATTGGGCATCAGTACACAATTAATCACTTCCGGGTCGGTGCCCACGATCTACATTGTTTAGAAATTTGAGAGCAGATCTTTATGGATTTTATGAGCTGCGATTTTTCAGCATTTCTGATACATTTGATATTTCAACTTGCAGATGAGTCTTCAAACTGTACTTCCTGGTGTTGATTTGGGCCACTTTGAAAAAGCATGGTGGATGAAGACATGATCAGTGAAGGGTGAGAAGGCTCCCTGTTTACAAATCGAATGACATTCTGTAGCACCAATCAGCTGTCAGTGGCGGTAATTTGAAATTTCCATGGTCAACATCTGTCAAGACTTCCACTGGTAATGTCCCACAAGGTAAATATTGACATGCCAGGTGGATTTATGCATTGTGAATTTTCTGGATTTTTGCCGATTTTTAACGCTAATACATAACAAGTAACAGAATTAATTGTGTACTGATGCCATTGAGTGTCCATTTTGCAGCTCAATCATGAGTTATGCCCCTTATTAACATGAACCCGTCATATTCTTCATGTTTAGCGGCGACATTGTCAGACGATCATTTGCCTAGAAGCCATGGACTCCTGTCATAGACTAGATTTGATGCTCATTGTGACCCATGGGTATCATGTGGAATGACAGCAGAGTTGCAGTTCAAACAGTTCAAATCAAGCAGAATTATTCTCAGTAAACTTCGTTGTAACAGTGTTCTACAGAGCCGCAAAAAGGGACATAGAATTTTTATTTTTACCATGTCTATTTTACAGCTCCGTAGTGTTCCGCTTCAGTCGACACTTTTAAAGAAGCCTACTGCCTATGCTGTTCAGTCCACACATGGTCATGATGAATGCGAACTATGGGAATAATGGATCATGGGCCACGACTGCCTGGTGAATGCAAACGGTAATCATGGGAAATAATGGAGCCTTGGCCACGACTGCCTGGTGAATGCAAACCATGGGAATAATGGACCGTGGGCCACGACTGTCTGGTGAATGCAAATCGAGGGAATAATGGACCATGTGCCACGACTGCCTGGTGAATGCAAACCATGAGAATAATGGACCATGGGCCGACTGCCTGCTGAATGCAAACGGTAACCATGGGAATAATGGACCATGGGCCACGACTGCCTGGTGAACGCGAACCGAGGGAATGATGAACCCTGGACTACGACTATCTGGTGAATGCAAACCGTGGGAATAATGAACCCTGGGCCACGACTGCCCTTTGAATGTGGACTACGGGAATAATGCACCTCGGGTCATGACTGCCTTCCTTGTGAATGCGGACTACTGAAATAATGGACCAGTTGCCGGGACTGCCTTATGAATGATGAATATGGAAATGCACTGTGATGGAAGTTGATGTCTATACAGGGTGAGTAAAAAAAAATGTCCACCTGTGGTTTTGTTCATTTATTCGTATGAATTTACAAATTATTGTGTATATGAATATAACACATGGAAGGGTACTTCATCTCTCCACTGTATTCAACCATGGTATGTTTTATTCATGGACGAAAATATACATATATTGTGTATATACCAATGGCGCTCACGAAGGGAAACTGCATTCTCGGCATAACGCAGAAATGAGTGAACACAGCAGTTGATGGAGAAACAGAGACTCAGTGAGAAACAGTGAGACTCTTCACTGTTTATCTATTTTCAGATATTTCTGTTGCACATTTTTCCAATGTCAAGTAACAACTCTCAGAGAGAAAGTCTTAAAATGCAACAGAGATACCTGAAAACAGCTAAATATGTGAAGTGTCTCATTCCTGTGTCCGTTTTCATGCATTTCCACATTATGTATAGAGAATGCACTTTCTATCCATGAGCGTCTTTGGTGTATACACATTATCTGTATATTTTTGTCCATAAATAAAACATGCACTGTGTGGATATAGCACAGAGAGGGAGTACCCTTCCTTGTGTTATATTCATATACACAATAAATTATATCTACAGATGGATAAATTAACAAAACCACAGGTGGACATTTCTTTTTACTCACGCTGGTAACGCTAGAACAGACAGTGTGGATGTTCCAACATGATGACAACACCCCATAGTCGAGTACCTCATGATCAGATATGCGTCTGTTGTAGGTTTAGTTACCTTGTCCTTATCATTCTCGAGAAATGGTGGCAACAGGTAATTAGTGAAAACTGTAAAATTATTTTACCTTGTGACCCTGTTGAAATAGGTAAATTCCAATGATGAGTAGCCTACCTCATGATCAGATATGCGTCTGTTGTAGATTCAGTTACCTTGTCCTTATCATTCTTGAGAAGTGGTGGCAACAAGCAATTAGTAAAAAATTTAAAATTATTTTACCCGGTGACCCTGTAGAAATAGGTCAATTCCAATGATTTTCAATGGGCTTCTTTTCTTCGACCACACACATGCTTGAGCCAGGTTTGGTGTTCCCGACTGTAGGCATAGTCATTGTTGATCAAACAGACGGACGGGCATACGTACATGATGACCCCAAAGCCAATTTAGCAGTAGCCCATGACCATGTATCAGATGTAATGCCTTACCATTATGGGGATATGGAGGTAACAGGCAATTTGTGGAAAAGTTGACAATTTTGGTAGAGGGGTAAACACCTCCAGGGATCATGTGACGTTTAATGTTGGGCATCAAGCATATAAGGATTGACAATGCTACAAGTGGAGTTCATCCTGCCAGGATATTGCGACGATAACATACCCTGGCCAGTTTCAACGTATCTCAGTTTATCTGTATAATACGAGTCTACACTACACAAAAAAAATATTTACACAAACAAATCACACATGTTCAACACAATAACCTACATGCGAGAATCTCAACCGCCTGCGTTTACGTCACGATCTTCGTGATCTTTGTTTCAATAATATACACCGATCCACTGTAGTAATGGGATACAGTCAACCTTTAGCTCGGCTTGAACTGTTGTTATTTATGCATGCTGCAGATATCATCGAGGCCTGCCTTGCGAAGCGTTTTGAACAGTAACGGAGAATACATTTAATCCCAGTCCCGGCAATCTGTAAAGAAGATAATTGTATAGTTTTAAGCCGACGTGTGTCTCTCTTTTGAGATCGGGGACCATTCGTCGAGAAGCAATGGCTTCATTTTCATATTGCATGGAAGGTAACCCACATTACGTAGTAGGCTGAGTATACGGAGAAAATGAAAATGACTCGGTTACCTTTTTAGCCAGTGTCGGTATATTGCTTCAGTAGCTATTAAAAGCTACACGGTAGCCTATTCGAAAATATTAATGTCATTGTGTCGTTACCAGAGACTAATAATAGCCTCCAGGTTGGTCTAAAAGAGACTTTCGCAATATTTTTTCCTCTCAATACGCCACACATTATCGCAGTATATAGTCAGTTGGGTTGACAGATGCTGAGACTCAATATAACTAGGGATATGAATCGGGACCCCTCTCTGTGATCTATGGTCTACAGGTCTCGCTAACTGGTATAGGTTAGACGCTATTATTAATTCAATCTCGCGTTCCGCTATTTCCGTATTGGCGAAAAAAGTCTCTCACATAGAACGAACAAATCTCCACCGGTGGGGAGCGTATGACGATCACGCAGAGAGCCGGCTACGAAATACTGCATTTGATAATCGAGAGATCCGGTCGCATTTTATTGTGAAATTCAATTAATTTTAACCATAAGAACATAATACATTCAAATTATACAAAAGTATTTCTATGTTTAGTTGAATAATAGCAATCTATCCCCAGAACTCACCAGCTGTGCCAAGTTCCGCCAATACGGAAACAGACGAACGCGAGATTGGTTCCGCCGAAAATTGATTGTGCGGATGATAAGATCAGATTCTTTATTGTACTGATCACCCCATTTGGGACAGAGTACAAATCACATAAAAAGTAGAACAAATAAGAAAGTAAATAAACATGTGCGACGTGATCCCCTTTCCGCTCCCAGAAATCTACTAGGCCAGGGGTCACTTTCGAAGCTAGTGGGTTCTGGGACTAGATTGCTATTAATTGTGTATAGAGTACGTCCGCTGATTGGCTGTTATTCATCCCAGGAAGGAATGGTTGGTATCATATAGATTTAAATTATTTCTGGATTATTTGACAAAGGCAAATATACAATACGAAGCTGCGCATCTGAAAACCCCTCGGCTCTGGGCGCCAGCCATTCATAATGTATTCAATTTGAAGCAAGACTTCAGGAACACCAAGCAGTCAAGTGACAAATATACAGATTATGAAAAATTTTGCTATTAGAAATGGCCTCTAAGGTTTCCGTCCAATCAGAGAAACCTGTACCGGTATTCATTACATAAGTCTGTTGATGCATCGATGATGTATACCAAATTTTACATCGAGCATTTGAAAATTATCAGAGATAGAGATCATTAATGATTTCGCATAAATTAAAGATGACCGCCCATCCTTCCCACCCATTAGAGAAACTGATGTGATTATTCATTGCAAGTCTCTTGATACATGGATGCTGTATATCAAGTTTCATATAGAACACTGAGATGGTATCAAAGATATACATCATTAAAGATTTTTCATAAATTAAAGATGGCCACCAAGGTTTCCGCCCAATGGAAAAAACCAGAACTGTCTATTGATACATCGATGATGTATACCAAATTTTACATCGAGCACTTGAACGGTATCAGAGATATATATCATTAATGATTTCGAATAAATTAAAGATGGCCGCCCATCCTTCCCGCCACTCAGAGGAACTGATGTGGTTATTCATTGCAAGTCTCTTGATACATCGATGCTGTATACCAAGTTTCATACAGAACACTGAAATGGTATCAAAGATATACATCATTAAAGATTTTGCATAAATTAAAGATGGCCACCAAGGTTTCCGCCCAATCAGAAACGCCCGAACTGTCATTTATCATAAGTCTATTGATGCATCGATGATATATACCAAATTTTACATCGAACACTCTAACGGTATCAGAGATAGAGATCATTAATGATTTCGCATAAATTAAAGATGGCCGCCCATCCTTCCCGTCACTCAGAGGAACTGATGTGGTTATACATTGCAGATCTCTTGATACATCGATACTGTATACCAAGTTTCGTATAGAACACTTGAATGGTATCAGAGATATATATCATTAAAGATTTCGCATAAATTAAAGATGGCCGCCAAGGTTTCCCCAGAATCAGGGAAACTGGTCATTCCTTTGAAGTTTCTTGATGCATCGATGATCTATACCAAGTTTCACACTGAACAGCGAAATGGTACCTAAGAGACACAAGATTAATGATTTCGCATAAATTAAATATGGCCGCCAAAGTTTTCAACCAATCAGGTCCAGATTCAATAGAGTTCTGGGTCATGAGCATATGGACGTGCAGTGCAAGTTTGGTGTGCCTAGGGTAAGTCGGTCTAAAGATATCTTGGTAACGAGAAAGCTGTGATGGTCTGGCATAAATTAAAGATGGCCACCAAAGTTTCCAACCAATCAGGTCCAGACTCAATAGGGTTCTGGGTCACGAGCATACGGATGTGCACTGCAAGTTTGGTGTGCCTAGGGTAAGTCGTTCTAAAGATATCCAAATTTTGGCCGAGGGGTAAAAACCTGGAACAGTGTCTGCAGACAACAACATTGTGAAAGCTTTTTCTCGGGTACCCCCATGGAGTTTTATGGCATTTTCAGTTTCTGCGGGGTGCTTGTCTGTCATGGATGCTGGTCCGACAACGAGCCGCTTATCATATGTTCATATTCCCGATAAATTTGACAGAACAAATCAGTCTTTCCAGCAAGGTAGGTCATTTGTTGCAACGAAATATTGAGAATAGGGTTTTCGGGAGATGTGCCGGCCAAATTTACTACATAATAAGTAAGGAATTTTAATGGTAGCGTCTAACCTATACTTTACTAAGCTGCGAGGTATGGTATATCTGCAATTTTGAACAAGTAGGCCATCACATGACTCTAATGGCGGGTTACGTTGGGGTTACGTCGGTAAACTTTAGCTGATTGGCTGATGAAGTCACGTGGTATTGATTTCTGGAAATTCCCTCTTGCAGTTGCCGAAAGTAGACTGAAAAATGGATACACACGATCCCAGGGTCAGTCTTCCCGCATATAGATGACACAGATGGTTACAGGTTGGCATTTATCCGTGTTCCCAACCTCCAAACAGGGTTATCTCCCCTTCTGCCAGTCGATCGACCCTGCTCTCAGCCCTCTATACAGGGCGAAAAAACGCCCTGGCATTCTCCGCACAGTGGGTCTTCAACAAGCCATGTAGCCTTTGACGGAGATTAAAAGTGCGAGATTATCAGAAATGCTCTGTATCGGAACAACTTGAATTAAGGATAGCTATCTCGTTAGGGGATCAAAATTGGTCATTTTTTATTTCTTCATTCAAATATTCACTATTTCGTCTAATATTTGGTGAAAACTTAAATCAAAATTCTAATTAGAGGTACTTCAATATTAGGATTACAAAATTAGTTTCTGAGGCACTGGAAAAATTAAATAGATTGTCTTACAGGTGGTCCGATATCCAGCTGGGAAGAGATTAACCTTTCCCACGACTGTCTATTGTAAGTCGTTAATAGTTGCCTAGTGTGTATTGTATTGTTAATTGACTCGCAGGAACTGGCCACCCTAATAGTCTGTCGTAAGATTAGAACAGCAGTTTGCATGGGCTTGTCTACTGTTAAATTCCCTTTCCAAAACTCATTTCCGCAGTATTTTGGTAAGCTAATTATCTAGAAGTCCTACTCATTTACATTAATCTACCCCCATCTAATCAAAAGCATGGAAACATCCGTATTTTTATTTCTAATTATAATATATACATATGAAAGTGTACTCAAGGCAGTGATCGCTCAGACCCCAGCCGTGAAGTGATCAGCACAGGTGTGAACATTTCTCAGCTGAACAAGTTTTAGCAAGTTATTTTAAGTTTAAATTGGATTTTAAACCGCCTTGATGAATAAACTTAGTGTAATAGTTATTCAAAATAAACAGGATTTCGAGGAGGTCCCATAAGGCATTGAAAATATATTTGACAACAGAATTCAAGCAAAAAATAAGAGTAATTCATCAGATGTAGCCTATAGCTGGACACATTTTGCCCGATTTCTAGCCTTTCAATTTTTTTACAAAATCTGAGATTTAAACGTTTATTTCTCGAAAAGTATCCATGCTACACTTTTGAAATTTGGCATGCTTGTTACTTATAAGGTGATCTAGTAAACGTTGTCTCCCTTTTTGTAAGTTCGGCTTAGTTTTTTAATTATTCAACTTTTAAGACAAATGACTGTAAAATAGTACGTTTTTCAATTTATTTTAGTTAAATAGCTGTACAAACAAAACAGGCAAAAATTAAAAAAAAATGAGAAAAAGTTCGAGTTGTCTCCTATCAAGGTATACCATCAAAGATGAAACAAGATCAACAGTTTTCATGAAATTCCAATTGAAAAATGGACGCTATTGTTTTCATTTGAATTTATTAAAATCAGAATATTTTTTACACCGTAGCCGCGTCGGTTATACAAATCATATAGTTGGAATCCCTACGATGTACGCTTTCATAAAATATATAGTTTATTATGGTTATCTTGTATATTTATTGATACAGAAGACAAATTGTCACGGGGGTGCAAAAATGTCCTATAAGGGGACAGCTATCCTTAACCAGAATTAATCAACTGCAGCGCATTTGGGGGATTCGGCAGACAAAAGAAAACAAACAATCGGTGACTATCGGTAATTAAATAACTTTTCATCTCTTAACAACAACAACAACAACAACAACACTATATCAAAGCTAACGGTCGTTTGCTTGAAAACAAACAAGCAATGCTTGTTTTTCGGAATCAATTAATTTCCACCGCACATTTACATATGCAAAATTAAATATCTCAGTATTTAGTATGTTCATAAGGACTGTTTGGCTGGTAAGATTGAAGTAGTGTGAAATGATGTTTTGGTATAGCGCTATATGTAAATTGAACGACAGCAGGGTCGATCGACCGGCAGAAGGGGAGATAACCCTGTTTGGAGGTTGTCCGTGTTCCGTGACCCGAGTCAGAATAGAGTTTCGTTTTCACTCAGTCAAAGACTGTCAAAGCACTTTGCATGACACACTGGATTTACCTCTTCAGATGTTCACGCATACCACACCGGTAAATACACGTACATCTATCCTATGGCTTGTCAGAATGTGCGGGATTCATGCCACAACATTCAGTATTGACAGAACGAGATATTGTTCCGTTGTGCCAGAAAATTTGCTTCCAATTTTTTTAGGTTCATAGTACTAACATCTCTTTCTGCCACAGTACGATCCATTCCCCCAAGTAAGTGTTCTTTGCGGTTAAAATCGTGAAGCCTATAATCCTGGGTCATAGGCTAAGCAATATGTTTTCAAATAATGCGGTCACGGGTGACGTTACAACGTCCCACAAGCTGCTGCGAAGAGCATCAACTTATTTCAGATGAGTGAAGATGGATACAAAAAAAACCCATCGTTATCACCATTGACGTCTTTTATGAGCAGGAAAAGGGCAAGATCTGACAGACAGACAATGTTCCATACAATGGTTGTTGGCGGACTCACATTTGTTCTTTGCGAATGTAATCGGAGTTAGCGTTTGCGTTCCACAGCCTCAATGATGGAGGGTTCTGCCAATGATGTTGGCCGATCGCATGTGAGGCATGCAAACCACTTCCATGGTTATTGTGATCTCATATTCTGTATCAGAATGTGACATGGTGCGTAAAGATTTTCTTGCAACGAAATACCATGTACTGGGTTCGAGCAACGCTTCATGACGATCAATTATGCGCTCCATAACAAAGAAGCACAGGAAGGCTAGACTCCTAAACCAGTGAATTTTCATTAAATCAAGTTTTTTTATGAACCATTACCCATTATCGTAGATTCTGATGTTTTCAGTCCATGGACATCTCCCGGAGGCGATGAGTTAACAGTGTTTCAGGGGGGTGTTCGCTTTCTATGCGCAATAATGCACGCGGAAGTTGCGTTTGTGGAAATATCGGACAATATCTCGCTTTTTAGCTATAAGATATGTATGCAGCCACACCATTACGTTTTACGTCGATCGGTGACATTCGACGCAAATACGCAACATAACAAGTCCGGAAGTAGTTGTTGTATTTGAAAAGACACCACTGTTATTTGTGCAAGAGAAACGTGCGGTAGATTATCATCCACGTTCGCTGAATTTTGCCTGGATTAATAAAATGGCAATTGTGTTGGCACACTATATAAGATTTCCAACGGATCAAAGCTCAACAAAATAAATTCTTTGTATATTCATGAAAATACGTTATTTAAAATATTCACAGAATCAGTCTAATTCGCTAGAAATTTTTTTATCTGTCAAAGTTTGAAAATTATCTCGATACACCAACCGTTATGACGAAGACTGTATAACTTTACAAGTGACTAACAGAGTACATCATGTAAACGAGAATTCATACTAGAGCATTGAGGAAAAAAAAAGAATTAGAAAAAATTTATCAGCGGGATAAATTCAATCACAAACTCATATAAGAATTGTGAGATTCATTCAGAATTCGAGACAATATGCATTTTCAAAGAATTTCACGACAATTTAATATACAAATAGAAAGGGGGAAAAAATAAAATGTTGCGTTTTCTACATCAAATGCCTGGATGCTTTCGAAACATCAACATAGATGTAATGTACCGAATGCGAGAAATGAAAAGTTGGCTTACAAAAAAGGGGAAATATGAGAAAGCTTACGTATCCGCCGCACAGTCACTCGCACTGTGCAGCCAAGTAAGCGGTTGCATAATTGACATACCGGTACACCTTTTCACTGAATATTCCTACGAAGTAGGCTACAGATCGCAAATTGTCCGGTAATGAGTGAGTGAGTCAGTCAGTCAGTCCATCCGAGTCCTTTCGTCGGCAAAATAAGGAGAACCATTGACATTAGAACCTTGATTTTTGGCACGAACGTGAAATAGGGCATTGTTACCAACAAGTTCTGAGCTGATCGAATTCTGCTGAAAATTTGATTTATAATTATTTTTTTTATTATTTATTGATAGCTCAGCGAGTGCACTGTCATGCCCATCGGGAACCCTTGGCTGTATGTTTCACTGTATATATAACACAGTACAAAACGTGATGGGATAATGAAATAGGAAATGCTAATTTTCCATCATTTGTTAGTGCATTTTTCCACACTGCTATATCCAACTTGCCAGCCTACACACAATTCAGTATATTGTTATCTAGATATATGTAAACTGTGGGCTTTAACGTGTATCCTATTTCACATCCTTGAAACATTTCCTCACAGACAACATCAGGCGTCAAATTCAGGTCAAGTTACAGTTACACACTGGTGGTGAAATTTACTACATCAACCAATTAAATAACCCAGCAGAAGAAAGATTTGGCATCATCCTTTAGATTAGTCTGCGTGAGTAACAACGATAAAAGTTTACTGAGGGTGAAACAAAGCCATGATGGCATGTTTAAAGGGTCTTAATTTATTTTCTTCGGGTAGAATTTAACTAGATAAAGTAAGTAGACGCTATTTATTCGTCTTTGTACCGGTTATGCTCAGGAGAATGGCATGAAATCATTATCTTGTGCAGAGAACGTGTTGGTCTTGAGTTGAATTACCGTAAACTACATAAATGCTACATTTCTACTATAGTACTATATATAAAAATTTGTTGTATTGTTGGGAAAATAATGCGATTCAAAAAGTTGTTTTGATCCTGGACAAGGGCACAGAAAACCATTAAAGAGATCGATATATTTTCACACGTAAAGCTTGAAATCTACTGAACTTTTTTATTATTCAATCTGTTTCCTTTAGTTAACAAATTGTGAAATTAAATCGGCGATCGTTATTTATTTTTGGAATGAAGGCGCATTAGGAGATTGTTACCAACAAGTCTTGAGCTGACCTACTTTTGATGAAAATTTCTGGTGATTTCGATTCTGACTTGGGCGGTGCCCATCTTAATATAGGCAGGATTCTAACTGGGGGCGGGGATTTCCAAGAGTTCAGTTCGCGTTCCGAGTCCTAATGCCTACTCTACTTCGTAGGTCCTGTGACGTTAGTCACACTGCTCATGTTTGTCAACAGATTCTTCTATTAGTATATTACCTTTTGGTCAAATAATCTGTTGTGAAGTTTTGCAGAAAACTGTCTATTGATCAGGCAAATTACGGAACTGGTTTTTGGCGAAAATGGAGCTAGAATCTCACCAGGCGCGAGGCACACATTCAACGCGGGTACGTGGCGACTCCTTTGATACTGGAGCCTCAATTTAATTCCCTAGGTCTACACTTCTCAGATAGAAGTTAACAGACTTGATAGTGGTTCCTTTTGTTTCACAGACCGGTCCATTTTGTTTCCTATCCCTTTTCCCATGACCCTTTTCACAGATCCCTTTTGTTTCTTGTCCCTTGGTGTTGTGGCATGCGTTGATACAAGTGACCTGATAAGTGAATGGAGTCTTCGAGTCATGTTGAAGAGATCACTATACCATATACGGAGGTTATAGGTACTGGCAGAGATGTTAAGGGTATATTGATTCCTATACCCTTTTCACACTAAGTCAACAGTTCACGAGGACAAAAGTTCAAGGGTTCAAAAAGTCACGAGGTTAGGAGTTCATGAAGTCAAATGACGTCACCAAGACACTTTACCCTTACATTCCAATTGTGATACAGTGAGCTCACTTTTTGCACTACTACCAGAGTCCGTGTTTCCAGATTATTTTCAGGGAACAACTTCCTGTTAATAGTTATTTGTATCAGTTAATTTTCTGAATCAGGAAAAACATATGAGAATAATTTATACCGGGTACATGCAAACTTCCCGGTACAAGTGGTTTTATCCGTATCTTCGACCAGACTTTGGAGACTAAAATGACGAGATACAGGTGTCTCAAGAGGAACGATAAATTAATTCAGGAATTATTTTCAGATTTGAGAAGTTCAGGAACAGCTCGAGAGTTACGATTTCACAACTTACATTATTGAATAAGGAAATTCTTCCGCCATGATAGTGGATCGTAAACAACAGCTGTTCATAAATTTCAGTCCTCGACTCAAACTTCCAACATTATTGATCAACACTGACGATGTTAATTCTGAATTACATGCAGTATTGACGCGCAAAAAAAGGTGCACCATAGTATACGGAGCAACGCTTGTTAACACTTTCCGATTAAGGTCATGAAGTTAGCTCATCATAAGCCCAAAACTACGCCGAGTTGTTCTCGTGTTATTCCGATTGTATTGATTTCAATTCCTCTGCATGATCCAATCATTTGTAGATTTTAATCTCCTGGGCAGATTTGAAGACGCTAAAGGCAGTAGACCTGCTGTTGAGAGGTCGAACAGAATAAACGTACCACGCCTCACAATACAAGATGAGGTCGAAATGAGAAACGTAGCACAGAGAGTCTCGAGGAGTGGAGAAATACACAGTGGGATGGAGTGTCTCATTATAGTGTCTCCCAGACCCTATCCTAGTATTTTATTACACATACAGCCCATATATAATGATACACTCCACCACATTCTCCACATCTCCCACTGCAGAATCACACATCGTGCGCCCTGTGACCAAGCTCCACAATAGGTGACACCGTTGAGGCCAAGAGCACGACACATGATAGCAGAAGTCCCCCCAGTTTGATGGACTTCTGATAATAGGTCTACATGTACATGTTAAAACAGAAGAATTGACTCTCACCGAGTCACTGGCTTGCTTAGTACCGGAATATTATTGTCCCCCGCCGCAACGCGGCCGGGGGACTTTAAAATGGTTCTTGCTTCTATGTGTCCGTGCATGTCCGTGGATGTCCGTGCATGTCTGTTCGAATGATTACTTCCTAACGCTTTGTTGGATTCTTCCGAAATTCGGCATACGCATTCCTTGCGACAAGACGCCAGTCGGTATCGCATTTCAGCAACATCTGCCTGAAGGTGGCGCCACTGGGTCAAAATGGTTCTTGCTTCTATGTGTCCGTGGATGTCCGTGCATGTCTGTTCGAATGATTACTTCCTAACGCTTTGTTGGATTCTTGCGAAATTCGGCATACGCATTCCTTGCGACAAGACGCCAGTCGGTATCGCATTTCAGAACATCTGCCTGAAGGTGGCGCCACTGGGTCAAAATGAATCTTGCTTCTTTGTGTCCGTGGATGTCAGTTACAAGCGATAGGAAATGAACTGATTCAAATAAGTTTGACTGCATCTATAGTTTGATAGCTTTCATGTGTGCAAGTAACAATTATATGAACTTGAATTAACCCCGTATAGTGAACTAGTATTTTTTGTCCTCCGCCGCAACGCAGCCGGGGGACTTTAAAATGGTTCTTGCTTCTGTCGTAGAAATAGGTGTGCCTAGGCTAGCAACACCCAGAACGATATAGAGCTAAAATATCCCCCATTAAAATCTTCCCATCCGACCACCCGAAATCATGTCCTATCTCTATCAGTCTCAATCCCTATCTGACGACCTCAGAGCATGCAAGTTCAAGCTTCGGGCCAAAACTGGTTTGAGCGGGTTCTGAAGAAATAGCCCGGATGCAATCTCCTGGCATATACGATTTATTTCACTATACCAGGGATTAACATTAACGAGCGTATATAGCTATCTCTACAACACCCCTCCCCGTTTTCTTTTTGGCGAGAGTCTTACTTCGCCTAGCTAGAACCCTTCCTGTCGCAAGCAACCGCACTTCTAGCGCTGCCAATAATTACTAAAACACGAGACAAAGACGTGAATTCTCCATGTTATATCACATGTGTCAAAATCCGTAACATGCAGTGTACAAAAGTACACTCTCTAAAAATACCCAACTTCAATAAAATGGTAAACCATCCCACTAGTGCAGTCTTATTACCAGACTGTCTATAATTACACCCAAACCCACTAAAAATCTCGTTCAAATGGTCAGTCTCATGGGACTTTATTTCTCAAAAATATAATCGGCGGGCCAGCCTACCAGCTTTACGGCCCAAATAAATACAATCGGCCGCATTTTTATTCTTAAAAATATACTCTGCAGGCCAGCCTACCAGCTACATGGCCGCAATAAATACGAGAACATTATCCAAACCAGGACTGGTATCTAGACTATAAATTGGCAGGCCAGCCTACCAGCTACATGGCCGCAATAAGCACCAGTCCGTCATAAAATCCACTACTGGAACAAGCCTATAAACTACTGGCTGTCCAGACTATATATTGAGTTCCCCATTCTCCCTCCCCTAATAATTTCAAGGCTCGCCTTCGTCAGCAGCCAACA
This sequence comes from Hanleya hanleyi, assembly GCA_036873755.1. Classification (NCBI taxonomy): domain Eukaryota; kingdom Metazoa; phylum Mollusca; class Polyplacophora; order Lepidopleurida; family Hanleyidae; genus Hanleya; species Hanleya hanleyi. The sequence continues at coordinate 43,663 of JAVTVY010030097.1, read as the reverse complement.
ATTTCGAGTGGAAGGGCCCTTCCAGGGCGTACGCACGAAGAGTCAGAAACGTGTGCGCGCACTACACGCCACTGATCCCAATGTACATACGCTCTCGCAAACGGCTACCCACCAGAGAGAATGTTTGCAGAGGAAACACATAACCATAATTGCTACACCTCCACAGATCTCAAGCTCACACTTACAAAATCGTTGAGCTCATAACTAAAACAGGGTTGAGACTATATTCATATGATGACGCACTTATTCACTCCCCGAGTGGTGGCTATCCAGCCCCACCGGATTCACAATAAATCATAACACACAGAGCAAGATGGTGGATAGACAACTCTCACCCTGGCTCCATGGCGAAGACATGGGGGGAGAGAAGGACCGGTACTCTTCTCCTTTAACCCCAAGCCTCCGACATGGCTAACCACACTACCTATTATCGTACCATATCTTCTCCATGTCACTCCATATATTAACTTCATCACATAAACGTGTCACATAGCTTAACACACACAGAAAACCCCACAAAGAACACACAGTTATACAATCTCAACAAAAGTCACATAAAAACGTGAATGACGCGTATATCTACCACACAGAATCTTCACACACAGAAATTCTCTAATCACACAGCAACCATCGAACCCAGGCGTCCAGCACCCGGTTCCCTCACAAAGATTACTTAAACACACCTAGTTCACCATAACGCACCAAATGCTCCCATAACACACTACACGTATAACGCCGCAGCAAACATCACAATTTCCGAACATCCAACTTTCGAATACACACGAGGGTTCTCCAACACACACCATAATTCTAGAACAATAGTTCCAAAATACACACTACATTACACAACACATTAACAACGGTTTGGGTCTAGAATTTTATATATTTTTTTTTTTTGTCCTCAATTCCACAATGCCTCAAAAAAAACATCCTGTACAACAAAACCAAATCAACCCCCAAATAGGATAATCTCACATAGAAAATCAAAACCAAATACAATATATCCATCACTGCATACACGTGATGGTACACATACATATATCTCCACCAAGCTGACACTATACTACATCGCTTCAGACGCATACACAAAATGCGTCACCAATGGCCCATCAACTAACTTCACCATCTATCAGTTACTGGCAGAGCGAAATGGAGCCCACATTAAACAAGTCCCCATTCCATAAAAATTCAAACTGCAAAAATCTTGGTGTCTCCAATAACCAAGGTTTTATCCCTAAAATCTACAACACATCCATAGGCTGATAGGAAATCGAAGCCTAGCAACAGGTCGTCAACCAAGGGTGCCACCACTATATTTCCAGTACAGTGAAAATCGGAGATGGATAATGGGACCTGCCGAACTAGCATTCCCATACTGGTCATTCCTCGAAATGCACCAGTCAACCGAATAGGCGAAGACGACAACCCCTGAAGACCCAACCTAGCAAATAGATGTTCACTCATGACGGACATTGACTTGGGCGGCCGTGTCTACCACAGCAGTCACCGGCACAGACCCAACCTTAACTGGAATGGACATCGCCCACCCCTGGGAACGAGACAGAGTAACGTCTCTGACTGCTGCAGTAAGTTCAGTAACACCTGCCTCGTCTCCCGTGGACGACCCCACCCCGTCATTTGCAGTTGCTAATTCAGCCTACCCATCTAAATCATGTCTAGTAGGACAAAAACGGCTTATGTGGCCGGGTTTACGGCACGAGTAACAGAGTCGCGGTGGACGGAAGGGTCGCGATGACCGACGGCGAGGGGACCTCTTATTTATCCCTTCCCCTTCTGCCTTACAAGCATCAGGAAAAGCCTCCCCCACTGAATCGACATTAACAGTCCTACATGTAACCGTCTGAAAATCCAACTCCCTCAGATTATATCGTGAGGAGTTCACATAACTCAAGGCTTCCGAGATTGTTGTGGGGCTCTTTTCCATAGCAAATCTCACAGCCTGTATTTCCCTGCATCCCTTGAGAAAATGTTCCACCGCTACTGACTCAATAATCTTTTCCGGTGCATTCGGATACCCGTCCCTTGCCAACCTAGCGCATCTAAAAGCAAACTCCTCTAAAGTATCTTCGGGACCCTGCACTTCCGCCTGCAACCGCTGCCTAACTACACGCGGAGGTTCCCTACTATCATAATGGCATTCCATTGCTTTGAGGAGCATATCAAACGAGGTTTTGACTGCCTCTGATTGATAGCTGTAAAACACCATGGCATCGCCATGAATACAGTCCGTTAATTTCTTAAGACACTGGTCTTTATTCCACTGTCTACTTTCAGCTTCCAACTTAAATTTAACCTTAAATGGAACCCAGTCCCCTCTGGTCCCTGAAAACACTAAAGTCTTGGGAAGCCGGGGACTTTGGCTACGGTAGCGTTCTCGGGATACATGTCGTTCAGTTGATCTCGATCTGGACGAGCATTCGCTACATTTACTAGGAGAGGACTCAACCTCCCCCTCGGTATCAGTAGCGGACACATCGGCCAGATTCCCATTATCTATATCCCCTTGAAGATATTGTGCCCCTACCATAGCATTGTCTAAAAACAATCCATTTCTATTTACTGGGCATTGGAAGTTCGGAGCTGAAGTGTGGCCACTGGGCGGTAACTGATTGACATCCCTAGTGTCGTCTGGAAACGCCAGACCAGCGTCCAGTCCTGCTGTTCCATTTAGATCTAGTGGACATGGGGGGTCGGGAAGGGCAGCTGGTGCATTTACTTGAACATGTGGTTCATTTTGATGAACAGGGGCTGCATTCAGTTGATTTGCAGTCTCTCCCCCACCCTCAATCAATTGTTCAGGTCTATTATTCACAACAACACGAGTTGAGCCCGCCTGACCAGCGTCCCCCGTTGTCGGTCCCGACGTCGCATGTGATGAAATCTCTAACCCGTCTCTACTTGGAGCACTAAGCAATGTAACAACAGTTCTCATATCTAAACCTACTTGTTCCATCTTATCATCAACTTGACCTATTTGAGTGTTTACTTGTTGACCTAGTTGGTCAACTTTAACATCCACTTGTCCTACTTTAGTTTCCACTTGTCCTACTTTAGTTTTTACTTGTTGACCTAATTGGTCAACCTGAACATTCACTTGTCCTACTTTAGTATCCACCTGGGTCAATTGGCGTCCATAATTATCTATCTTTTCATCCAATTGTCCTAAATGAATCTCATACTCCTTGGTATTATCATGCAACTGGTCAATTTCTACATCCATTGCATCCACTTGGGCCGTTATTCCAACTTTCCATAATCCAATGATTTCTTCAAAACGACGGTCAACTAAAGCATTAATGTATTCCGACTTCCCGACAAGTCTAAACCTATAATCTGCCCCTCTAGCACTAGATCGGTTATATGCCCGGCACTAAACTGAGTCGCCTGCATAAAATGCTTAAAACTAACCAACCTGCCCTCTTCCTGCAAGGCTACCACACGTGCACTTCGACTACTCCCCACCCCTTTCAATTTTTGCAGTGCTTCCTCTGTAGCCACTGACACATCAATGGGCCCCAACTCTGCCATGTTTTAGTGGAATGATATACACTATATGTAAACAAGTCCAAAAACAATAAGGAATACTCAATCAAAATATAGTCAAATAAATACAAATATATCAAAGGCTTTCAATGAGTTTCCTTCTAGAAACTCACTGAAGCAAATGAAAGACAGCCCACATTGGTATGTCCACTACAAAACACCAAATCTTACACCAAAATAAATAGCAGTGCCAACTCCTCATACTCAGTGAATGAAAAAATATTTAAACATATGCATGCTCAAAATAATGAAACACTTAATTGAACCTAATGCACGCGCGTTACCGCAGTCAACGTGTTCTAGTTTGAATAATCAGCCATATCTATTAGCGAAAAAGAAAGAGAACAAGACCCATCTCCAGAACAAGTGCAACACGCGTTACCACACAGTCAACACGTTGTTGCAACTTCTCTGTTAATCTTGCACTATTTCAATTTACGACTAATCATGAATAAGGCCTGTGTTCAACATAAATAAATCTTAAATTAACACAGTTTCCCGGGCCTGGAGGAATACAACACAGAATACAAACTAGATTTTAAACTCGACCACATCGAGGAGTTAATAACTCCGAGTTGAAATACAAACAGGAAATAGCCTGTCTCGAGATGGTAAACTGCATCAAAATTTTAACTCGCTCGCTCAACATCATGAACAACCTTCAGTCTATCATTCAGACCTCTCAAGGATGAACATAGGCAAGTTCCCATTTAATTAAATTTCAAACAATAGCATAATTGTGAATGGAGAAAACAGACAGATATACAAATCATTAACTCAGTTCAAAAGGATTGAAGGATGTCTGATTACTTGTCGCGGTGACAACACCATGGCATCCGCATGAATACTATAATATATCGCAGTGACAACACCATGGTGTCGCCATGAATGTGGCTCGCCTGACTGACAAACTATCAACTGAGCAATCAGAATCATGTATTGGACAACCAAAATGTAGGCAAGTACATCTGTATTAATCCAGAAAATCGACAGGATGAGCGATTATTTTTAGCCGACCAATTGACAGCCGACAAATTGGAATATCACGAATACCACGACATAAATGGAACTATGCAAATTAGGGACAACCATTCAAAAAAAAATATATATCTTGAAACACAAAGAAAAAACGGGTTTCCCTTTTATCAGGATGGGGAAAACGTTAGCAGAAGACAAAGTCACATTGACCCGCGAGCAATCTGAGCATTTACTATTGTATGTCAACGCCCAATTGTATTCCAACTACAGATTTCTCATAACCGTCGACAAAATCTTCAATCCCAATCCAAAGACCCATAAATACTGACACATAGCAGAAATCTCACACAAAAGTCAATCTCAGAAACAATACAATTCAATTGTACAGAAACACATAGACAACACCACACAGTAACACCTGGAGTGATAATGGACAAAAACTTCCATAAAAATTTGATTCTCCCCGATATACAAGCTCTATATGATAACCCAGTAAAAATATTTGAAAATTGTATAACTCTGCCAGGCTCAAATTATTCAATATCACTGAGTCAATTTATCCAGTTGTTACTAATCTATTGACCACGAACGGCCAAAATGCCACTACTAAGAACACTTCGCGTTTATCGCAGAACAATAATGCTGTATATACGCCGACACCAAATGCCATAAATGAATAGAGTAAATCCACTATTCCCAAGAACTGTTGACTAGTTCAACTGGCTAAATACCAGGAATATATTTAATAACACGGACCGAATTGAGCATATCGAGTCTCTCAAAGAGGCGAAACGATTAATTGCCACATTACACAGATCTATATACATGTATGCTGTCGACAGTGCCAAATTATACCACCTTGGCCTTACTCTAATAACACAGCGCGCCTATCACAGGATAATAATGCTGTATATACGACGACACCAAATGCAATAAATGAATAGAGTAAAATACACTATTCCCAAGAAATGTTAGCGAGCTCAGCCGGCTATATACCAGAAAAAATATTTGATAGCATGGGCTGAACTGAACACATGACTAGTTTCCTAACGAAAGACGGCGAAAACGGCTAACCGACCCCTACATGTATATCACACAGTCCGAGGTGATCATATTGTCAAATTTCACTATCGCGTAGCTAGCCTATCAGCCGAGACAAAGAAAAACCTGTCTACCACAATCCACAGCCTTCCAGCCGTGAAAGGATTTATACAGAATTATCGCGACCAGAATAACCCAATATCAGGATGACCGACTCCCGGTAAAACAATTCTACATACACTCAACCTGTGCAAAGCCGGCCAAGAAAACAGGGAAGGTGGGGAACGCGAAGTGAGAGGACAAATGGCCGACTTCCACCCCGCGTTTGTTTACCGAGATTTTTCGCAGTCTGGTTTAAAGGCGTAAATTGGTCCTCAACCGTTACAAATTAATTTTATAATCTGACACCAGATGTCGTAGAAATAGGTGTGCCTAGGCTAGCAACACCCAGAACGATATAGAGCTAAAATATCCCCCATTAAAATCTTCCCATCCGACCACCCGAAATCATGTCCTATCTCTATCAGTCTCAATCCCTATCTGACGATCTCAGAGCATGCAAGTTCAAGCTTCGGGCCAAAACTGGTTTGAGCGGGTTCTGAAGAAATAGCCCGGATGCAATCTCCTGGCATGTACGATTTATTTCACTATACCAGGGATTAACATTAACGAGCGTATATAGCTATCTCTACAACACCTCTATGTGTCTGTGCATGTCCGTGGATGTCCGTGCATGTCTGTTCGAATGATTACTTCCTAACGCTTTGTTGGATTCTTCCGAAATTCGGCATACGCATTCCTTGCGACAAGACGCCAGTCGGTATCGCATTTCAGCAACATCTGCTTGAAGGTGGCGCCACTGGGTCAAAATGGTTCTTGCTTCTATGTGTCCGTGCATGTCCGTGCATGTCTGTTCGAATGATTACTTCCTAAAGCTCTGTTGGATTCTTGCGAAATTCGGCATACGCATTCCTTGCGACAAGACGCCAGTCGGTATCGCATTTCAGCAACATCTGCCTGAAGGGTCAAAATGAATCTTGCTTCTTTGTGTCCGTGGATGTCAGTTACAAGCGATAACTTCCAAACGCTTTCTTGGATTCTTCCGAAATTTGGCATACGCATTCCTTATGAGAAGACGCGGTTGCGTACTGGATTTCAGTAACATTCGCCTGAAGGTGGCGCCACTGAGTTTCGCTTCTGCATGTCCATTCCAGTTAAAATGGGTCTTGCTCTCTTTGTGTCTGTGGATGTCTGTTCAAATCCTTCACAGGCGATAACTTCCAAAAGATTTGTCGGATTCCTTCGAAATTTAGCATATGCACTCCTTGTGACCAGACATGGGTTGGTATTGCGTTTCAGCAAGATCCACCTGAAGGTGGTGCCACTGGGTCTTGTTCCAATCTCCTGTGGTTTCCATTCAAATTCTTCACAAGCGATAATTTCCAAATGCTTTGTCTAATAATTAGGCATCCCTAAATGCGTTTGTCATTTGTTCTTCTTTCTTCCGCTTCTCGCTGTTAGTTTTGAATTTCATGTCGCTTTAAATGAAGGACACCATTTTCTTAAATTTGCTGTCCAGTCCTTCTATTCCACATCATATCATTTACACTAAAGCTTTTGCAGGAACCATATTTTTTTCCAGAAGTATAATATGAAATAACTGACCGAACCCGTGTTAGTTTTGAATTTCATGTCGCTTTAAATGAAGGACACCATTTTCTTAAATTTGCTGTCCAGTCCTTCTATTCCACATCATATGATTTACACTAAAGCTTTTGCATGAACCATATTATATTTCAGAAGTATAATATGAAATAACTGGCGGGGATATCCCTGCAGTACCGAACCCCTGGTTGTTTTTAATTTCGTGTCATCTTAAATGAAGGACAACATTTTCTTCAATTTTGCTATCAAATAATTGTATCTCACATCATATGATTTACCCTAAAGCTTCTGCAGGAACCATTTGTGTCCACAGTGTAACTTACTATACTAATTACAACTGAGTTCCTAAAGTTAGGGTGCACACTGTGCATATGATCAATTTCCTGAATTGAATTGAATTCCACCTTGTGGTTTTTCGGACTGTGATAGATGATGGCATGCAGTTGTCAGTGTGGTTGTTTCATGTACAGGGAGCTTTCTATAGCTTCCATGTCAGCACACCTACCACTACCCTCAAGAAGAGCATGTCCCCATCCCCAGGGCGCCGCGCCGCACCCTCTATCTCCCAAACTAGCCCTCGCCCGACCCTCATATATTGTGTTTGAGCATATATATCTCCAATATATCTTGGCAGAAGCTGAAATTTGTGTGTTGTCTGCAATATTGGGATAATATTGGGATAATTGCATCCCCAAAAGGTTTCAATTTATCAGGCACAGACCCATGTTTTTGTATTTGGTAAATGGATCCCTTGTCTATAGATTTTTGCTTGGAATTGTTTTTCGTGCCAATCCGCTTCTGGGTGGCGCCACCTTGGGCCAAGTTAAATTGCATCTCCAGACAATAACTTTTGAAAACCTTAAGGATTCTTTCCAAATTTGGTGTGGTGGTACCTTGTCTCAAGATCTGGCTTAAGAATGTTTTTCATGTTGATAGGGGGGCCACCTGAAAGCTAAGTTAAGTGTTTCCAGACAATAACTTTTAAAAACCTGAACCGATTCATTCCAAATTTGGTGTGTAGGTACCTCGCCTCAATTTCTCGTTTGGCATTGTTTTCCATGCCGATCCAAATATAGGTGGTGCCACCTGGGGGTAAATTTAAAATTATGTTTCCGGACAATAACTTTTTAATACTTGAATTCTTTCCAAGTTTGGTATACATGTACCTTACCTGAAGATTTCACTTGGTATTGTTTTTCTTGTCGATCTGCTCATAGGTGGCGCCACCTGTAGGCCAAGTTAACATTTTCTATTTCCAATGTCAAGGGATCTTGCCTCAAGATCTCGGTTGGGATTATTTTTTATGCCTATCTGCCTACACATGGCACTACCGGAGGGCCAAGGTAAAATTGCATTTCCGGACAGTAACTGTTGGACCTTAATGGATTCTTTTAAATTTGGTATGTGGGTACCTACCCTCAAGTTATCTTATGGGGCCATGTTAATGATGTTGTTCTTAAGTTTTACGTTTTTACTTTCTTCACAAATAATGAATGTTTCCTTTACCAAAGATGCCAAAGGCATGCCTCCAATCGTATTCGATCGACTGTATCTAGTTGCATATGCATTCCTTGTGACAAGATGTTGATTGGTATTGGGTTTCGGAAAGATCTGCCTGTAGGTGGCGCCACTAGGGTTCTTTCCGTTCTTTTGTGCTGCAAGCAATAACTTTGCAATGCTTTGAAATGTTGCTCGAAATTTGGTTTCCGGGCAATAACTTGAGAACTGCTCATCAAATTCTTCCCAAATTAGGCATGCATATACATTGTACCTTGCCATGAGATGTTGTTTGAGAGTGCATTATCCACTTCTGCTCAGAAAGTGACGCAACCCCCTGATGACAAAATCTGAAATTTGTTTTTGGCCAATAACTTGAGAACTGCATGCTCATCGGATTCTTCTCAAATTTAGCATGCATGTACATGTACCATGCCAGGAGATGTTAAATGGGATTGCCTTTCACTCACTTGCACTCACAGGTGGCGCCACCTGGTGTCAAAATCCCAAATTTGTCTCCGGGTAATACCATGACCTAAGATGTCGCTTGAGATTGCATTTCGCCCACTTGCGCCTATAGGTGGTGCCACCAGGTGTTAAAATCAAAATTTGTTTTCAGCTATTAACTTGAGAACTGCTCATCGGAATCTCCTCAAATTTAGCATGCATGTATCATGCCAGGAGATGTTGCGTGGGATTGCGTTTCGCTCACTTTTACTTACAGGTGGTGCCACTTGGTGGCGAAATACCAGATTTCTTTCCGGGTAATAACTTGAGAACCGCTCGTCAGATTCTTCTTAAATCTGGTATGAATATATCATGACATATCATGTCGCTTGTGATTGTGTTTCGCCCACTTGTGCTTACAGGTAGCACCACCTCGTGTCAAATCTAAATTTGATTTCGCTCATCAGATTTTTCTCCAATTTGGTATGCAGATACTATGCCATGATGTGTGCCTTGAGATTGTATTTAACCTGCTTCTGCGTACTGGTGGCGACACCTGGTGGAAAAATCTGAAATTTGTTTCTGGTAATAATTTGACAACTGCTCATCGGATTCTTCTCAAATTTGGTATTCATGTGCCATAAGATGTCACTTGGGATTGTGTTTCGCACACTTGTGCATACAAATCTAAATTGGTTTCCGGGCAATAACCCCTTTTCAGATTCTTCCTGGAGTTTGTATGCTGATACACCATGTCATGAGATGATCCTTGGGATTGCATTTCGCCCACTTGCACCTACAGGTGGAGACACCTGGTGGCAAATTTAAAATTTGGTTTCCAGACAATAGGTTGAGGATGCATTCAGCTTCTCGTCAAATTTGGTTTTCAGATAATATGCCTTGAGATGTCACTTGGGGTCACTTCTCGGTTACATAATTTCCATGCTTCATTGCATGGAAGCTAATTTACAGAAGCAAAAAAATGTTCAGTCAACCGTTTTGAGTTGATTTTAAAACTTGGGAAGGCAGAAAGACCCTTCCGCATCCAACGCCTATGAAGTATAGCAGTTGCCTCCCTCATGTATATCCCCCCCCCCCCGCGAGACCAACAATGCTAAAACATATTGCTGCCATTTCGGCGGGGGACTTAGCATCCTCTGGCTGCTTGTTTAATATAGAGTCACACTATAATATTGTAGACTGGTATGCTTACTATAATGTACTATAGGACTCTCGGGATTGCTACATTATAGAATTTACTGCAGTGTACCTTTCTATTTGACAATAGTTTACTATGGTATTTGAAGAAAGTTTAGTGCAGTATTTTACTATAGACATTTTACTACAGTACTCCAGTATAGTGTATAATAGTCTACTATAGAATGTTATAGTTTCGTTGGGGCGTCAGGCAATTTCGGCATGCGACATTTTGGTAAGCGAAATTTCGGCACGCAACATTTCGGCACAAATTGAAGAGTACGAAATTTTGGCACGTGACATTTCAGCACATTTTTTCAGAGCAAATTAGGCTAAAAATAAAGATCTTCACATTCTTTTTTTAACATATGTTTAACATATCAGACACAGTAAGAGAAGTGCGTAAGAGTGCATCGCGATACTGATGTTAACTTCATTCTGGTATGGCGTTCATATGCGATGGATCACGAGAGGACCAAAGACGAAATCGGAAAAAAAGGCTAACTGACACGCGCTTCCGGGAATTTCAGCTTATCATTTTTCTCTCTCAAAATTTGTGTATGGTGATATGAAAATATTACTGAGGTGATATTACCCGAACACCTTTGACAATGACACCGTACACATACTAATTTCCGGTTTCCATATACAAAGTTACTTCCTTCCGTTCCTAGCTTTTAACTTTGCCGTACGTCAGCCATATTTGCCACAAAAACATCAAAAAACTTACGAGAATACCAGAAGTGTTCTGCAGGTTAAACCTGAATTAAACAACACTAATTTACCGTAGCTCATTTTCCTACGAAGTAGGCTCTCATTTGCAAATTGTCCGGTAATGAGTGAGTCAGTGAGTCCATCCGAATCCTTTCTCCGGCAAAATAAGGAGAACCGTTGACATTAGAACCTTGATTTTTGGCATGAACGTGCATTATAAGGGACTGTTACCAGCAAATTCTGATCTGACCTCATTTTGATGAAAAGTGATCTACTTAGGTGAATTATAACCCTCGAAATTGGCAAAAACATGTCCTAATGCCTCCTAAGACCATGGAAATGCGCTTAATTAGGTCAGTTTCAGTGTGACCTGACATAATTGGGTCACGGTCAATGTAACCTACTTTCTGACACAATTTCTGACCTAACTAGGTGACCTAGAAATCTCGAAATTGGCAAAAACGTGTCTTAGATCAAGGTACACACTTAAATCATACTCTACTTCGTAGGACATGTGATGTAAATGACACTGCCATGTTAGGCATATTGTAAACAACAGTAAAGGAACTCGATTAGTAATCGAAAAAAATTACCACAGACAAAAGTAAATGAGGCCGTATAATGTGACAATAGAGGTGTACATTTTAACATTCAGTAACTTGGTTGACCATGTGATAAGCCGACGCACCCAGGTGAACTGCAAAGGTTTTCATATTTCCCTATTTATATTCTTCGCGGGCTAGTTAATGATGGAAATATCAGCCCAAATACTCTGTTTGGTTTTATTTGAAGTATTTTGTCTCCTGATAGCTTTTGAAAAGTGATTTAAAGTTGGCATCTCAAGCCCGGCCGATTTCAGAAATGAAATCCGCATCGCTTATCTGCCCTTGTTTGACGTTCGATTGTGACGTCACATCAGACCATCTTGCCAGGCGTCAATACTTGTACCGTTCATTCTCCGGGCGGCTGGTCTGACGTGACGTCACAAGCAAGGAAAGATAAGCGATGACGTTTTGCAAATCTGAATTCAGCTGTGCTAGGGGTACCGACTTTTAAAAAGATTCTAGCAGACAAGATAATTCAAATTAAACCAAGTGAAGTAGATAGACCGGTATTTCTATCATTATTCAACCTATATAAAATGTGAAAAGGGGAATCTAAAAACCTTTGCATTTCACCTTTAACGTTATGACGTCACCAGGACCCTATGCAACTGAGCCGTCATTTACATCTGACGACGATACAGCTCACCAATCTCCAATGTACGAGTTGTCACAGCGAAACAGCTCACCAATTACCAGTACACGAGTTGTCAGAGCATTTCCATCATAGCTCTCTAGATTTGTATCTAATACCGCTTATGCCGGTGCTAGGGGCCGTGTGGTCATATCATTCAAGTTGCCACATGAACAGGTACAATAAAAGCGTACCTGAGATACAACATATATCTCGAATCGTTAGATTCTTGGTATGTGCTTTAGAATAGGTTTACCAGAAGACTATTCTGTGAAGTCATATGACGCAGTCAGTATGTCGGCACCTCTTCCCACTTCCCTTATATGTGTTGTAATCGATATCAGCTATCATGGGAGTTTTTTATACGGGAATAAAATGTACGGGAAAAAATAAAAGTTCTTCAAATCGAAATATATTATGAATATCACCGTGAAATGGTAGTCATTTATGCCGAACCAACCGCTGATTTTTTTTCAAAATCACCAAAGAAGACGACAACGAAAAGATTTTAGAGTAAACTATATGGTACCAGGATAGGGAAGCCCACCTTTTCGTTAATGCAGTATTGATAACAATTCTACTTGAAGATATCAGAAATAGCTCAATTCTGAAATTACCTTGAACATGTTGAATTGATATTAGATTTACACAAAAATAAGCAGCAATGACTTATAGCCACATCTGGCATCTGTTCGTATTATCAATTACTATAATATTGCCCAGCTCCATCGGGATATTGTCACCCTATCAGTGTTCCATATCTGATTGATCGAAGCGTTAAAATAGATTAACGGAGAAAATACTTGCATTCAATTTGCTGGCCGATTTTCCACGGTTTTAATATTTTGGGATATAAAATTGTTTCTGGTCGGACACTGGATACACATCTTTTTCATTGAACCACCTGGGGATAGAGACTGAATATACGAAGATTTTACCTGCAGTAAAGTACCTGTATGTTACACGGAATGTCGTTCTTGTTCTCTTCGAACTAATAAATCATTTGATCCACGCTGAAACAATAGTGGCATTCTTCCTTCATGCATGAGCATAGGCCTACAACTGGCAGTTTAACTAGTTTTCGTTTGCTCGGTGTTCCCATTTGACAGGGTCAAGAGCTTGGCTGACTAGTGCCTTTCTGTACAAATACAAATCTTACAATATATTACGACAGTGATATCAGGGCGTAAAATATTCTTTCGCCCACAAGGGAAATAAAGGTCAAAAGTTGTAATAAGCTATTCAAGTCTGTCTGTTTGACTATTTTGATATAGGGATTATTTACATTCCTTGAAAAGTGCGTGTTTTATATTCCTTAACACAATGCAATTTAAGTACAATAGAGAATATTGCCTTTTATCAACCAGGTGAGTAGCCCTTAAACACCAGTGATTCAAGAGCAGGTCTCGAAATTAGTATTAAAGAATGCTCTGTAACCTATATTATTTACATTCATTTATCCAATTGTCCAATACTACCGATAAAATGACCCGCTACGCGGGCATATAGGTCCCCAATGTTATGCATATTGATTTCTATCTGAGCCTATACTTTACAATGCTGATACAACAGGAAACAGATTAAAGAATAAAATATTCAGTAGAAATATCGAATTTATGTGTGTAAATGCATTCGCATCTCCCAAATGGAATTCGGTCCATTGTCCAATACAAAAATAACTTCATGGCGTCAAGCTCTTTTGCAAGAGCTTCAGTGGTTTCTGAGGTGTGATGAGCGATTTACGGTACATCAGAGTGTTCAGCGAAATCTTTTATCCTCGTAAAAGAATCAAAAACTGAAAATTGAACGGCTCGGGTACTCAATAATTCAATTTTCATTTTTTCTGCATGACAAACAAAAACAATATTTGAAAATGGGACAGTTAATTTTCTTTCTTTCTTTTCTTTTTGATAAAGCAAAATAAAAAATTGAAACTTGAAAGTCAAGTTTCAATTATCATTTTTTTCTTTCTCATAAAACAAAATCAACAAGAGCAAAAATTGGCTTCCATATACGCCTGCACAAAACGTCGTCTCTCAATATGTATCCTCTAACATACACAAAAAATAATTTATAATGATTTCCTGATTTGAGGTCACAGTGACCGTGATCTTTGAACTCTAAATTTTGGTGTGTGACAAATCTTCTATCTACTGACACAGAAATATGTGATTTTTAATAATATCCGGATTTTGGGGTCACAGAGACATTGACCTCGACCTAAATTTTGGTACATGACACATAGTCTCACCTTAATATATCTAAGGACACAAAAATTGCGATTTTTAACAACTTCCTGATTTTGTGGTCAAAGCGACCTTGACCTTTGAGTTTGACCTAAATTTGGGAACGTGGCATATCGTCTCCCCCTAATGTACCTACGGATACAAAAAAGTTAATTTTAATGATTTCCTGATTTTGGGGTGACAGTGACATATTACGTTGACGTAATGTTTGGCATGCGATAAATCGTTTCCCGCCTGATAAAATTATCAATTTTCAATCATTTCCTGATTTTTAGGCCGCATTGATCTTTGACCTCTGACCTCGACCTACTTTTGGTATGCGACACATCATCTCCTCCTAGGGTATCCATTCACCAAAAATTGGAACTGTAAATAGAAATCTGTCACTGATCAATGATTTCCTGATTTTTATGCTGCAGTGACCTTTGACCTCTGACCTCGACCTCAATTTTGGTACGCGAAATATCGTCTCCACCTAGCGTATCCACTCAAAAAACAATTTTAACTGTGGATAGAAAAGTGTCACACATATAAGAACGGACACGAATTGTTCAGGTGACATTTGACCGGGGAGCGAAGTCATTCGCCCCCTTTTAAACTGAAATTCGAAAACGGTTAAGTATTGCAATTTTTGATTTTTGATTTCTCACTTTGCGCAAAAGTCAAACACAAAAGGAAAATTGAACGGCCAAGTTTTCAATTTTGAATTTTATATTTGTGAAAGAAGAAATGAACATCGAACACGAACACATTGTTTTTCAAGCGTTTTCAATATTTGATTCATTGCAATAGCAAAACGAAAATTGAAAATCGAACGTCCAATTTCAAACTTTTGATTCGTCGACCTGCGAGTTAGCAAAACAAAAATTGAAGATTGAACGTCCAATTTTCAATTTTTGATTTGTAGGCCTGCATTGTCAAAGCATAAACGACAATTTAAACTTGAGCATTCAGTTTTCGTATTTTGGTTCTCAACTTGAGAAAGAAGAATTGAATAACGAACTGTTAAGCGTTACACGGACCCTATTTCACCCAGGTCAGTTATACAGAAAGGCAAATTTCATTATCATTGACCTGCTATGGGACTAGAGGTCAAACGGCATGTGCAACATAGTTCACGAGACTTCCGGATCACCGCGAGCATCTCCGGCTCACCTCGCATGCGCAGTGCGCACTTCCGGAAGGTGCACTGTGGGATCGCGGGTGCATGAAAACTCGGACTTGGAGAAATCCGGAAATATCACAAAAAAAGTCCGAAAGACGGACTTTATATGAAACATTATGACATATTTTTTGTGGCGCAAATAGTAGGATGTGCGGATTCTGTCGATCGGGCTCACGCTGTAGCGTACGACTTGCGTGGTTTCAGGGCCGTGGTGCCGCATCTATCGCATACGCACTCAGCAGGAAGTCTCTTCATGGGAGTTTTGAGTGAGATGTGGATCATACATGTATGATGCCCCACATGTATTGTAGCGCTCTTTACGTAGAATAAAACTGAGATGGTCACGTTGAACTGTTATGTCAGTCACTGTGAGTGAGTGATTGAGTGAGTGAGTGAGTGGTGGGTGGGTTGGTCGGTGGGTGGGTGCGTGGGCGGGCCAAGTAACGTCGTATATCATACTTTAGAGTCGGTCTGTATCCACAGCAGGCACCATGTCTAGTAAGTGTAGGTTCTGTCAGAAGATTCTCTCCTCGCGACAAGAAACCGCCTATGGGTCCACCAAGTGAAGTAGGTAATTCCGACAGGGTGTGGAATGACGTCGCAGAAGATCATTTTTTTTAGAGTTAGGTCACATCATTTATAACCGTATTGTCTGGTACTACAGAGAGTAACAGCCCGCATACGAGACTATGCGGTTAAAGAATTGAACTTGGTCCCTGGCATCCCTCACGATATCGATCAAGCGTTCTGACCCCAAGCAGACCAACTTTCTTAAGGAAAGGCGTCCATAGATATTACATTAAACTGCAAATACTCTATGATGTTCACCAATCTCATCGACAGAGCGCAAATCCGCGTTTTCCCGAGTGGAATTCATCCGGAGGACATCGATTATTTCATGCAAGCGCTTCAAGCCGCGACGAGTCGTCCGTACGACCACCTGTTCTTGGAGTTGAAAACCATACCTTTGAAGATCGCCTCCTGTTACCTGGAGAGAGAGTCCACAACGAGGTCACCCCAACACTAACACACGTCCACAGGCCCGCAAAACAAGACTTTTTGGGGGGTGTGGGCGGTGGTATTAGGGTGAAGTGTCGAAATATGGGGTCTCTATATATAACCCCATGCTTTATATAAATCAACATATGTTGATTATGTTGATTTATATAAAGCATGGGGTTATATATAGAGACCCCATATTTCGACACTAGGGTATTAGGGTGAAGTGTCGAAATATGGGGTCTCTATATATAACCCCATGCTTTATATAAATCAACATATGTTGATTATGTTGATTTATATAAAGCATGGGGTTATATATAGAGACCCCATATTTCGACACTTCACCCTAATACCACCGCCCACACCCCCCAAAACTCTTGTTTTGCGGGCCTGTGCACACGTCTGAACCCAACGCTGTGAACGCTATACTTTGGCGGGATCTCTTCAAAGAAAGCATGGACGCCTATGTGGGTGAGACGTTAAAGGTCGGAGAAAAATTTTTCACCACAGAGGGTAATGGAAAGAAGAGCCGAAATTTCAGCCCTTAACACACGAGCACCCAGACTACGACGGTCTTTACGATAACAGCAAGCCTACCTCGTTGGCAAAATCGCTGGACAAGGACCCGGTCCATATGGAGATCGACTGAACAGCATCAATGCTGAAAATCTCGGGCATGGGCTGGGCAGCGGCGTATCTTGCATAGCGATCTCTCAAAATAAACATCTGTGTGAACGCACCATTAAGATCAGCATCGTCAACAGATGATGTGTGTTATGGAAGGCAAACACCGCCAAAAATACAACAGTGAAAGGAATAAGCTTGAGTCAAACGATTAACGTTCATTTGACAAACGAACAACGGACAGGCAAACAATTAACGTTCGTTTACCAAACAATTAACGTTCATTTGACAGACGATTAACGTTCACTTACCAAACGAACAACGCACAGTCAAACGAACATCAGACAGTCAAACGATTAACGTACAGTCAAACGAACATCAGACAGCCAAACGATTAACGTACAGTCAAACGAACATCAGACAGTCAAACGATTAACATACAGTCAAACAAACATCAGACAGTCAAACGATTAACGTACAGTCAAACGAACATCAGACAGTCAAACAATTAACGTACAGTCAAACGAACATCAGACAGTCAAACGATTAACGTACAGTCAAACAAACATCAGACAGTCAAACGATTAACGTACAGTCAAACGAACATCAGACAGTCAAACGATTAACGAACAGACGGCGCCACCATCGGCATAAAAGTTTATGTGGAAAAAGATCGCCAAATATAGAAAAACGGCGAACCAGCACATCAGCGACGAGGTTCGTCTCCTGAACCAAGCAGCTGCGATGCTTGGCCAGGCAGTTTATCTAACAACTTCTTGAAATAAACAAATATTCTGAAATTTATACATGTGTTATTCAGACTGTTGTGCTATAGATTCAGTTAAAAACGTTTCTGTCAAATTTCAGTTTTGACGAAAAATAACTTAAATGATGTTCACAAAGGCTTTCATAATCACCTGTTTGAAATAATTTCCAGCTATCCAGTTCTGCAAATAATTTATGGATCAAATTATATCCTACCATATTTCATATCTAGTTAATGAGAAATAAATTTCTATCTACCTGGATATTTTGAAAAAAAAATCCTGGTCCTAAATTGTTTTGTCACAAGTAAGATGCTGCGAAATGACAATGTTCACAACATGTTCTGAAAATTGCGATTCAGATGTCGATTGCACACTAATAGCATCAAAACAGCCGGACTTGAATACGTGTGTACATGTAGTTTCATCCGCGATTATTTTTTTAAATTCGATATATTTGAACGTTTCTAAAAAAAAAAAGAGTAACAACATTTTTTCAAAGCATGACAGGCTAAATAATGTCCCTTGGTCGTAAGATTATGGTTATAATAAAGATATTCGAATTTGAATTTTTAATTGGAAAAAATGGTTGATTATCGGCCGGGTGTGGGGAGGGGGGGGGGAGGGGCAATTATGGTCCCCCTACCAAACTTTCTATCCTATTTCTGGAACGCCAAATACTTGACAGCTGACACTCCGTGACTTTGTATGTTGGGGTCATTTTGATCCTATTGCATGACCCTCCGACCAGACTATCATGGGTAAATTCAAAATGGCGACCATGTGGGGTATACCAGGAAATTGATGTTTTCGTCATTTTTGTTCCAAATTTCTGCTTTTCTATGAGGAAAAGTGAGCAAAAAATATTTTATTTCAAACCAGACTATTACTTACCTATTTATCATGCAGTTTTGCCGAGAAATGGCAAAGATAAAATCAATCGAAAAATCTGACCGAAAAGTCGACCAAAAAATGTCTTTTTTGAAAATGACGTCACTGTGACGTCATGACATCGGCCATTTTGGATAGTTTTACATTTCTGATAAACCTTGACTCGAGGGTATAGTGTGGGACGTTTCAGCCCCTAGCTCAAGGGTAAAGAAAATATTTAAGGTGTAGGGAGGTAGCTATTAAAATCATTTATTCACACATTGCCACTTCCAATACATTGGAAACACAAAGAAAAAAAACACGGAAAAAGATGGTATAAATGTGACGTTATTGTTGGAGCTATAAAAACAGCTTTTTACCTGTGGCCGTCCACCCCATATTATTGGAGTATTGCCATAATTTTCTATCTCAAAATTGTCACAAGAAAACTTATTGATGCAGATGCATCAATGCCGGCGGAAACGTTTGTAGCATATAATCTGCGTATTACAAGCCGATTACGTGTGCAACTGGTGAATACAGGTCACGATGCACATTATGGTAAAAAAAAACGTCGATTTGTTTGTTTTCCTTAAAGGTTTGACTAATGTAGTTCGCGCAAGAACCCATCTGGAAAGTGTGGGGTTAGCCGGAAGTTAAGTGCTTGCTGGAAAATGTGCACATGAACCGCATGTCAAACTAGGACTTTGAAAGTAATGTTCTCCGGTTGACGTATTAAGTCACTTCATATAGCCTGATGTAAGAGATCGCGCTGTGGCATTATACGGGACCCATCATCAAGCCACTATTTCTTTATTGATGTGTGTCATTGTGAATTAAGCCTAGATCGACTTTCTCTACACATCAATCCGATCCGCGTGTTTTACTGTTTCAAGTTTTTAGTAACTCGCAGTTCAATCTCAAACATTTTGCTGCAGACGTACACATGGTACAGGTGAATAACTTGATCATGTATGGTCATCGATTTGGTCTCTCAGCCGTAATAAAATAGTACTAAAGGACATTTATTCGATGAATTCATTATAACAGAATTAATATTAATGTGTTAACTACGAACGGGTGATACAGTCCTGTCGTTTTACGATATGAAACTAGTTGGATCACTCCACGGCACGTCTGTGAAGTATGGCTCGAGAAAACACCTGTTACTCGTCCAATATCAAGATGGCCGCTCCCATGTTTACCGAATTCATATATCCGGCGGCGCTGCGCCGCCGGAAATAACTGGTTGACTGTTGCAATGCGCACACGTGTGCAGAGTCCACTGAGCGCGCTGTCGTCAGTTCTGCAAAAGGACGAATAGCTCAAATCGTTCTATTCAGCCGTTTTTTTGTTGTTTTTTTTTGTTACTGATTAATAACCACTTCGGGTTTTTTTTTATCGTTTCCACTTAATAACATAATGATACTTAATAAACGATAAAAATAAGAGGCAGTGCATACCGTAAGGGTCGAATTGCGCGATCGGGTCTATTTGGATAATTAAATGGTACGCGTATCTAAATTTTCTTGTAGTGCCTATGCAAATAGCCAGGTATTTATGATACAATAGCCCGATCGCGCTATTCGATTTATTGGTTTTTAATTAATTGGTTTGGGACTTTTTCCGCTAGGGCTTTAACCTCTGTGGCTTTTGTACGCCGCGCTTTTGTCCCTGGGGCTTTTGTCCACTGCGGCTTTTGTCTTAGATTCAGATATCATGATCGTGGTTCGATTTCTATTAAAGTCTGTGGCCGTTCTGTTCACGATGTGGCCATTGGAATCCGCATTTTTATATAGCTCCAAACCGTCCTGGTGATGGGCGTTCTGCTCGTGGACGTTCTGCTCGTAGATGGGGACCTGTTGACCCCCACTCTCTTAGTCGAGACGACCATCCAAATTATCTCCCCTCACTGTGACGGTGGCGCCCTCTGTTGACTGATGTTCATTTCACTGTACGTTAATCGTTTGACTGTCTCATGTTCGTTTGACTGTACGTTAATCGTTTGACTGTCTGATGTTTGTTTGACTGTACGTTAATCGTTTGACTGTCTGATGTTCGTTTGACTGTACGTTAATCGTCTGTCAAATGAACGTTAATTGTTTGGTAAACGAACGTTAATTGTTTGCCTGTCCGTTGTTCGTTTGCCACATGAACGTTAATCGTTTGACTCAAGCTTATTTGTTTCACTGTTGTATTTTTGGCGGTGTTTGCCTTCCATAGTGTGTACCTATAAATAGCCCACACTACAAAATCCTTCACAGTTCATCATGAGCACTGGTTATGCAGTCGGGGAAATGTCGAAATATGGGGTCTCTGTTCCAAACATGGAGTCGCACTCGCAGTCGCAGCTAGCCAGAGGCAGTCTCTCTCTCTCGCAACAGCCCCAGGGAATTGTGACTGGAGGGTCTCTTTGGTCAGTTTCCCTAAATTCAAGGCGTTTGTTTGTGATTTGACACAAAGAATGGAGACAGACAAACATTATCAAAGACGACCTCGACAGCCAAAGACGATATTTATCCCTGTGGATGAAGGCAAATCGACTGTCAAAGATGCCGTCATATTCGCCGTCGATTTTCCAATAGCCAATGAAAAGGTCCAGTTCGACATTAAAAACGAGGTCCAGTTCGACGTCCCAGGGCGTTCCGATGAACTACACCAAGCGATGTCCTCAACGATGCAGTGCTACGCACAGGCCCGCAAAACAAGAGTTTGGGGGGGTGGTACATGTAATTAGGGTGAAGTGTCGAAATATGGGGTTTCTATATATAACCCCATTCTTTATATAAATCCACATAAAGGTGTGAAACGGACTTTGGGTGAATCGAGAAATAAACGGTTTACCGTCAAACAAAATACATCAGTATATTCTACAAGTATCACTTTATATATTCCCGTCGTCAAATTAGTAAATTTGTGCAATGTTTTACCTTTGCCGGGCGATTCAAAATCCAACGTAACTGTCCGTCCATCTAGGAACAGTTAGATTATGGCGGGTTTCGTTCTCAATTCTGATTGGTCAGTCGCGACACGCCTTCGGCAAGAGATGTAACGCACTGATCAGCTGTCGCGACTGACCAATCAGAATTGAGAACGAAGCCCGCCATAATCTAACTGTTCCTAGATGGACGGTCAGTTACGTTGGATTTTGAATCGCCCGGCAAAGGTAAAAAATTGCACAAATTTACTCATTTGACGACGGGAATATATAAAGTGATACTTGTGATACTGATGTATTTTGTTTGGCGGTAAACCGTTTATTTCTCGATTCACCCAAAGTCCGTTTCACACCTTTATGTGGATTTATATAAAGCATGGGGTTATATATAGAGACCCCATATTTCGACACTTCACCCTAATACCACCGCCCCCCCCCCCAAAACCTCTTGTTTTGCGGGCCTGTGGTGCTACGCCAACGCCAAAGCATAGATGCTATTACTGACGCCGCTCTGCACCAAGCCTGAGACCGTATATTTAGCTCTACGCCGGCGGGAAGCATGTGTTGCCATCTTGTGAATCGGATATGTCTTCTGCATTAGAAAAAGATACTACCAAAATATGATACCTACACAACCCAACTATCTGTGCTCATAAGCTGCTGACACTGCATCAGTCATTTCAGGCCTTTATGAAAACGCTGATGTAGATCAATTATACCTTAGCCTCCCTTTTCTCGCCTACAGCTCACAACTGTTTATGAAGTGCATCCCATCGTCAAGTGCATAAGATTAGCTTATTGGCCTCGACGCTTGTTAAGACCCTGTTAACACCCCTCCATAAAAGCAGCCCTAGCCGGAAGACGAACACAATTTTGCCTTGGCGTTCAACCCATCAACATGGTTTATATGTATAATCGAGATATAAGGACGCCAAATGATTTGCATACAGAACCCGAGGAGCATGATGCGGGGAAACCACTGATGAAGATACTGATGCAGAAACTGTTGACAATGAAAGCTCGTTCGCTGATGCGGAGAGTGGGTCGAGGGCGCCGGACAGGATAACTTACAACCTGCGTACATCAGCATGCCCCTCTCCTCTGTATTCTGGACTGCCCGATGACACTTAGTTGTGGTCAAGAGCGAGCGGTCGATGAACACAGACAAGAGCGAACATGGCCGAGGATTGACGGAAGCCAAGGAAAATTTCTCAAAACAGGGGCTTTTCATTGGACAAGATCGAATATGGCCGCGAATACCGCCGATTTTGAACTGATTCCGTCCAGCGGTTTAAAAGTGCATAGAGACCAAACAAGCAAACACACACACAAGTCACAAATTATAGTGTGATTCTTCAGTCGTTTATCTGACCATGAAGCATGGCATCACTCTAGGTAATGAAACATGAGCTGGTCTAGGGAGGCTGGGAATGGAGTATATCACATAGAGAAGTGTGTATGTGTGGGCATCAGGGACAATTGGTTTCTGTGCAGGGGTATGTGTATAAAATGTGGATGAGGTTAGTGGCAGAAACTATTTCTCTATTGCCAATGGTGGAAACAGTTAACGTATCACAAAATACGATGGCGTCTATTAAATGTCGTCATGATGCATTAGAAAACATGACCATAGTACAAGGATATTAATATGTACCGATATGTAAACAATTCACGATTATCGTCCATTTCTATCGCGTCTGGAAGAACGGTGAGACTGTGCATGTTACAAAATATTGCCACACATATGAGCCGATTTAGATTGTATGGGAGTGGTGAATTATGCGGGTAACAGATAGTGTATTGCTTTTATAAGAACACAAATAAACCTGTATGCCACAGTTCCCATAGTATACACCAGGGGGTTCGCTATTTCAACCGCCAGACAACTAGCGTTCTGCATACTGGCTGCATATTGTACATGCTGATAGGTTAATGCTAAAAATATGCACTGCAAGGTTTCAAAGCACATTAAGTAGGTTAATAGGGAACAACTGTGAAAACATCCAGAAATGTCGTCACATAGAGTCGTGTGTTGTATATGAGGATCAGGACTGGTATATCTGGAAAGACTGGTGTGGTCACATGGAGATTGTGCAGCATAAACGCATTAACACGATAGTCAAGTGATATCCACTTGTAAAATTATCAGTTGAAATGTATCAATTTGTCATATTTCCATCATGGTTCAATTCACAATGGCGTCCCCTCACATGTAAAGGGAGATCGAATACCCATGCGTATCTACCCCCGACTTATAAGTGGTGTCAAATTGTCATATTTTTATCATGGTTCAATTCACAATGGCGTCCCCTCATACATGTAAATGGGGAAATGAATACGCATACGTATCTACTCCACACTTATAAGTTGACTCTTTGCCTGTTCGGATTTCTCAAAGCCCAAATATCAAATATTCATCTGGATGTCGTACAATTTTATACTAGCTAAATAATATATGGCCCTCACGAGTATGAGGGCTATAGGTCGGCCCCAGTCACCTCCAGCGAGGGTTTTAGATAATTTTATTACGAATCACTCACCTCTGAATCTGCCGTACATCTAATCCCTATCACCTCCTGCGCACTATTTTAAAATCTTGCACACCATTGTGAAATAGTGACGCATATATCGCCGTCTGAATTTTCCAGTCGACAACTTCCACTTTATACGCGCCATGTTCAATTGCAAACGGCCAGCACACATATATTGTGACGTCACCAACATGGCGCGTAGAGAGTTGAAATTTTCGACTGGAAAATTCAGACGGCGATATATGCGTCACTATTTCACAATAGTGCGCAAGATTTTAAAATAGTGCGCAGGAGGGGATAGAGATTAGATGTACGGCAGTTTCAGAGGTGGGTGATTCGTAATAAAATTATCTAAAACCCTCGCTGGAGGTGACTGGGGCCAACCTATAGCCCTCATACTCGTGAGGGCTATATATTATTTAGCTATTTTATACAGGCAGTTTCTCGCTGCGCTGAGCCACGCGTCATATGTACACGGTGTGACAAACTAGAAACCGGTGAAGGGGTGGGGGAGTTAAGAGTGTCTCCGGTTCCTATCTCCCAGCTACCTCCAGGCGATGATGAATTCCAATTAGCCCATTAAACAACAGTTCACGCTGCAGACGTGTTTAACTGTACTCAAAGCATGTCGTTTCGTTTGTGTCTGCACCGACCTCATTTTTGAGCCAGATTTGTGAGAGAATATTTGCGCTAAATCAGGGGGTGTCCGGGCAATTTATGTTTAAACAGAGCCCTCTAACAAGCATCCTGCAAAATCTATCGAAGAGGCAATTCAAACTACTACGGTTTCCAATGTTTAGCAAGAGCTCCATGTAGCTCGACAACTAAGGTGTTCAAATGGTCTGTTATTTGAGCTAATATCACTTAGGTATGTCATCAGTTCAGATGATCTTCATTTGAGCCAATCACAGCTCGCGTTACAATTTCTCAGAACAGATACGACGTAATATTGTTTATGAGAGTTGTTCCGGTTCGTGAAATCAGAGATCATATGGAATAAATTGTACGGTCCTTGGTGAAATCCAAGGGTTCCAAACAGAGCCAACTCCAGAAACATAGCATCCAAGACATCATGGAGCAATTCTCAATTCTAGCTCCATGCTGGAGTTATATGTCAACTATATTCATTGAACGCGATAGACAGAGTTCGTATGTGAATCTCGTCTGATTGGGAACAGTTTAGTGAGCCAGTCCTATCGGAATATTCGAACTTTGCTCGGAGATAAAATCTCCCATGACATTTCAGGAGATATGAATTCCCAATTACCATGGAGATCGGTTCGGTTTCATCAACGATCGTAAATGTCCATCTCCCCTCCAGATGGACCCTATAACTAGGCTGTGTTGCCCCAAAATCTTACCACAACTGTTCTTATGAATATTACCTGCAGGTATTATTGACAGGAACAGTTGTGGCTATGCAGCGACAACATGTGCTAATGACACCATTCTCGCTCCTCCCGAGGCACGCATGTATGGGGCCTAGAGGCATAAATCTCATTATATGCAACGGCTAGATCCGAAGAGAATACACAGGGGAAAGCTGTTGTGCTCGCGACGATGTAATGACACAAGTGTCGCCATTGCGACAATCAGCAGTGTCGTAAGCAGTTGTCAGATAGCAAGATAATGTCACAATTGTGTTAGTCATATTAGTTCCACTTTCTGACTTCAGGTGGCGCTACACTGAATCACGGATTACACATTCTCTATTTTAACTAGGCCCATGGGCTTATAAAGGGATCTATTATTCTGGGTATTTTATTCAAATACATCAACCTGCTGACTTGGCTGTATTGCACTGGCGAGTACACGCTGATCTTGAATCTTGGAGGTGGCCCAATTTTCGGCCAAGACTGGTTGCACGGCGCTGCAATATGATATTTTTTCATAAATTTAAGGGTCCACTGCATGCATTACAACGTCGTTGCTGTAGACACGGGTTGGTGTCACGCTAAAAAAGATCCAGTATCTCGGAAATAAAACACAGGAACGTCAAACTTAACACTTAATTTGGGTTGCCCTGGTGCAATTAACCGGTCAATATTTGAATAATACACGCAGGAAATAACCTCTGATTGCTTAATTGTATGCCCCCCCATTCCGCTTTAGTCCAACACTGCCCGGCCATTGTTCTGTCCTGTATTAACAGAGATCCAACGTGGACAAATATATTTCCCAGTCAGTCAGGTTTGAGGAACCAAGGGTCATAACTCTTGAAAATATAACCGAAATGCAGAGAAACTTCATGCTGCATAACTATTGGGTAGTTATCATGCAAATTTCATAAATGTCCATATAATATTAACCGAGATCCAGCCCAAACAAGTCCCAATTAACAAACATTTCAAGAACAAAAGGGCCATAACTCTTGAAATATACGTGAAACACGGAGAAACTTCATGCTGCACAACTACAAAGCACTGGCCACATATCATGCAAACTTCATAATTGTCCATACAATATTAACCAAGATCCAGCTCGGACAAGTCCCAATTCACGGAGATTTCAGGAATAAAGGGCCATAGCTCTTTAAAAAAAAAAGAAACTCGGAAAAACTTTACACTGCACAACTACGAGGCACTGGCCACATTTCATGCAAGTTTCAATCCTGTCGATCAAATATTAACCAAGATATTGCGCGGAAGAGAAATTCGTCCGGACAGACGGATGGACAGATGGGCAAAGCGATCGCTATATGCCCCTCAACGTATGCTCTAATTAGAGAGGAGGGGGGGGGGGGGCATAAAAATGTTAAACATTTGTGAAGTGCTTTTTTTCTCTGATTTCAAAACTTTTGAAAATTTCTCAAACAGATTGAAGTTGACACCGGGTTGGCATCAATATTTCATCTACTAATACTCAATTACATGTTTGCGAAGTTTGAGCTTGATGTGATTTACTATTTTCAATTTTGAAAAGTGATACAATTTCTTACAAAAACAACAATGTCACACTACAATTCTAACCGACCCTTAAGGGCGTAGATCACGATCATTTCTAAACTATCACCTTCAGTAATAACTTGTCAGGCTATGACAAGCTGGCAGGGGACATGGACCTTTTTGGTCGAATTTTTAGGTTGATAACCCGTGTCATTTATCAAGAATATGATTTTGAAAATGGCAATCTCTCTCAGGCACGGCGGAAGCAATTGGTGATTGGGGGGGCCACTATCACAGCACAAATAGGCGAGGGTCCAGGGGCCGCCCAGGCCCCGGCAGCTCTAGGGGTTTCAGATGGCCGGAGACGCATTCTAGCGTATTTCCGAGTAATAAAACAAGAAATCTTCACATGTATAAACTCTATTTGTTTTGCCTGTTTTGTTGTTTCTCGTAACATTTTTTAAAAAATATTTCTCGTCCAGAAAATGAGGATGTTCGGAGTAGAAATAATTTAAATATTAAATATATATCATTTAAATTGAAAGGTTCATTAAGCTTTGATCATGTCACCAACACAGATGTGTTCTACTTGGAAGTCGAACACAGGTCAAATTATGAGCCATCCTCCATAATGCAGTTCTGTATACTCCTATCTCCGTACTAGACCCTGTAGACAGATTAGGGCTGTACAGTTATTAATGAAACTGTCCGTTTAAAATATCAACCAATGAACAGACTTTGTTTTAGGGCAATACACTACCTTTGTGGGATCTCGGTATAATTAGATGAATGCCCAGTTTATGTAGAGAAGAAGCCAAAAGACAAACTCTTTGAAGTTCGAGAGAAAACAACATGAGGGCGTTTCTTAAAAGAAAAAATTTCTCGGATAGCCTATAAAAATCTGACTTCAAAGCAAGAGAGAGAGAGAGAGAGTGAGAATTAATCAGACAAATTGCTAAGTATTCAAATTAATAACTTAGTAATCCGACACATTAAAACACACACACATTAAAACTTATGCAACAAACCGATTTCTCTCAAATAACCTAAGATACAGTCCTCCCTCACCCGACCAAAAAGATCTTCCAAAGTAGTCGATCGGTAAAAAGAATCTCTTACAATCTTAAAATCTATACAGTCGATAAGAATATACTTCGCTGTCAGATCTTCGTGGCATGGAATGTACCTTGGGACTGGCTCTTTTTGTAGTAAATGTTCGTGAGCTAATTGTGTATGGCCGATTCTACATCGCCTGATCATGGCTTGATCGAAACGTTTCTGGCTGTTCAGATGAGTATAGCCTACAATATTTTTTAACTCGTGAAATTCGTTATTATTAACAGCATCCCATAAAGATTGAAACAGCTTTCTCACATAAGTTCAGATAGAGGGTCTGAAAGCAACCAGATGGAGACATTGCCTGGCGCTTAATTCGTTCAAATACGGGCTTGTTCGGAGAGGTCAGAAGCTCACGCATATTTCCGACTGAAGTGACTGATATTTGTTGCGGTGCACAAGCTGTCCTTCATGGCTTGGATTTGGCAGATGAACCATGACTTAATTGGGATGATGGAAGGAGCAAGGATGCTCCTCATGCTTATTGGAAAGTAAAATCTGCATTCAATACAGATATAGGTTTTTCACTTTATCATTGTTTTTTTTATCTGTCTCTGCTTTTTTTTCTTAACTTTCTTTTTTGTCGTTTTTTTTTTGGCTGAAAATATTGGGGGGGCCATGGCCGCCCCGGCCCCCCCCCCCCTGTTCCGCCGTGCCTGTCTCTGATGAGCCATGCATCCCATGGTGGCCATGATGCTTTTGTGTAAAGTTCATTTACATATTTTCAAGGGGTTGACAGTGAAGTCGGTGAGACGAAATAAGTTGAGAACAAGAATGAATGGATTGAAAATAATTTTTAAACGGAAACTGGATAAGGTCTTTTTGGCCTGATGTCGAATGGGGGAGGGGGGATTGGGGGTGGAGATGGGAAATATCCCTGGAGGTTCATATCTACCGTAAGGTATTGATAAGGTAGCCTTTTGTTGGAAGTGAATACGGATTTATTCATGAGAATACCACATGCATAATCTCCTGTCCATGGAGACCCCTTCGCTATCCACCTATTGAATCTGAAAGGCCCAAATTTTTTTCCATAGTAGGCTCCAGTCCTACTCACTTTGGAGCGGGTGGTTGGATGGGTTCAAGTTCCTGTTGCTTCAATGCATTTTGCTGAGAAGCAACAGGGACAATGTGATGTCTAGCACTGTAATATCACTTGTCTTTATTGCACCATGTATTAGCGGCCTGTCTGTGTCTTGTGCGCTGTCCTCGATGTTTTAGGTTTTGGGTGGTGCTTAGTTGCTTCGTCGTGATATAGCTGAAATATTGTTGAAAGTGACGTTAAATTCTATTCACTCACTCACTCACTCATTTTGGAACAGCTATACACATAAATGGTTTGAATTGTTGTGGCAGATATCGATGCTTTATTTTTATCCTATTTTGAGGTGTCTAGCCAACTTTTGAATGAAATTCAGCCTGTTTTGAAGAACTCCATAAATGACATTGTCATTGCCCCATAATTACATGGAAATAATCATGATCTACTCCCTTAATTAAAAAAAATAAATAAATAAAATAATGATGCCGTGGCTCCAATCCCAGAAGATTATTCAAGATGCCAATATGTGTCATATGTGTTGTTGTTGCAATATGCCATTTTTGGTTTTATTCGTCAAAGTTCACCATATGCTTTGCTAATCTTTGGCGTTTGCATTAATTTTCAAGTCCATTGTGTTCCCTGAGTAGCCTATAGGCGCAACCTGTTCCGTACTTTTCAAGTCAAACACAGTTACGGTCAAATCTGCGGACAAACGGTAAGCGCAACGTCCATGTTAACTGCCCGTGTAAGCAAGGCACAATTCTCTTTGGATTAAAATACTGCCTGTGTTCTCCGAAATAAAAATTAGAAATCGTTGAACTTGTTCTGGTTTCGTTTTCGACAGGACATAGCTTCGCATTGCTTTGGAATTGGAGATGTTGGCAGACATGTACAGTCGATCTCATCAAATCGTGTCACTGAAGCATGTGTCAGTGAAGTTTGTTTTATTTATCCATCAGTTTAGCCTTTAAGTGAATCATGCGCAAATCAAGTGTTGAAAATTGGGGTCTTCATAACCCAGAGTGAGATCGAACGAGAGTGAAACGAGATACACACGTGGACAAAATGATAGGAAAAAGTGCACACACTCGCCCCGGCAGCACTGGCCAGTCTGCGATATCACGCGCCTCACATTCCCACGTTTATTTCTGATTGAACGATGGGCAGTCGTGCACGTGTTAAGCCAACCTACTCACTGGGCTAATACGCAAGTTCTTCAAACCACTGTTGGCAGTTTGGTATTCAATTTGAACCACGTTCACATGTCCCTTGAAACACAAACCTTACACCCGAGACAGTTGCACGAATGTTACAGACACTTCAGCAAGTAGGCGCCTAGTTATGAGGTTGGGTTTGGAAATCTTACATTAACATACGAGACCACCAACCAACCACCATGCCATGCTAGGGTCGAGCCCCCGGAAATTGTGTCAGTGCCCAAAATGGTATTCGTTTCGACAACTTTGACAAAGTTTACTGATGAGAAAAACCACGATTTTCACGTTCGTAGACTACTCCAAGTCTTCTCCAAGAATTTAAGGTAAATTTTACACAAAACAACTCTGTAGAAATAACGAACAGCGGCTATAGTCTCCACTACCCACGCGAAATTGCTACAGGGATAGATGTATAATACGCCCGACAAATATATTTTTAAGTATAGCCTCATACGCGCATTAATCTGCCAAACGTATGATATGATCATAAATAACACAAAACATCGAAATAAAGTTCAAAACAAGCCACCGACACAATTTAAATTAGTACTTGGGCCATTTGGTTGAAAAAAACTTGAAAGAAACTTGAACGATTTGATTACATTCTTCAGCGGATGTTGGACAGGGGAGTACTTCGGACGACCCTACTGGGCAGCCTAGGCCAAATTCAAGAAGACTTTATGAGGGATCTCTGCATAGATCCCGATCCCTAACGGCATCTGCATCTGCATAGATCCCTAAAAATGACCATACGAAATTGGGACACCTCTGAACTGATCCAAGATTTATTGAAGCAAAGGGATGGAATATTTTTGTAACATAATTATATGATGAAATGTTATCAAGGGACCTGTTTTCGTTACTTTGGCTATATCTCTCAAACATGTATCGGTAATTCTATGAAACTTGCATAAATTGTCTTCCTCAAGGTCTCTGTTCCGGAATTTCTGTCAAAATTCGCAAATAAACGCTGTTTATACGTTGATCCTCGCACGACATTTGCGTAGTATTTAGCCTACATCGCCGATCGGTATCTGACATGACACATCTGTAACAGTCAAACCCGTGAGTTGTTAGTGGATTAGGGCCTACACCCTTGTGGTATAGGCTTGTGGTGAAGTGATGTAACCTACTTCCCCCAGTGAGTGGGAGGATCAGCGTGCCTTCACAAGTGTAACCATCATCCCTATAAGGCACTCACAAGATGATGGTTTATTAGTCACATATCCTAGACAAATAAAGAAATATAAAAGGAATTACCGGTATGCAGGAACTGGGCATAGGCTTATATACCCGGTGTATACAATGTATACGGGATACGGGGCATACCTATATCCAGTCCGTATTAAAGTATCACCGGTCGTGCAATCTAATTAAAATTAAATCCTATCTGCTCTCCCTATTTGGATATGTCGCTTGAAGGATCTAACAGGCTTGCAGTAACTCGAGTGTCAACCAATCCTGAGAAAGCTTCATAGTGCTTTGAAGGGAACAATAATTACAGAGAATTTTTGGTTGGTCAGCCGAATTAGACGCCGCGCTGTTCGTGTTGCCGCGGTCCCGACATTGTGACACCATAATGCGGGGTAGATATATGGACTGGTCTTTGGTGTAAACATTGGGGTAAACGGAAACGGTGACCATATCTCACCTCCCCGACTGCAAGTAGATTAGTCCGGATGCGACCATGATGTCAGAACGCTATTAAATATTCATGGTATGGGCGCTCAGACTCCAAATTCAATTGAAATACATAAGATATACACTCTCAAAACGCAAATGTTAGATTCAGCATCTAGAGGGTTGGAGGAGAGAAAACATTTAGAAAGTGTTGTATTTACCACTTTTAAGTGTTAAATGCAACATTTTAAGCTGTTGCATCCAACACATAAAAGTGGTGAAACAACATTTTCTAAATGTTTTCCATCCTCCAACCCTCTAGATGTTAAGTATAACATGTATAACATGAGTGTATAGCGACATGTACGATTGGGGAGCATTGATATATAGGATATTAATTTATTAAGATTGACCGGTCGTGTTAACTGGTTCACTCAACGTCTTATTTCTGTATTTTAATAGGATAACTGATTAATACATCGTCATCTGGCGAGAGCCTTACCTTGTGATGGTTCGTTTGACAAGCTGTGCCAATCACAGTAAGTTGATTAACGTGCTATAAATAAAATCTCCTAAATGGTCTATAAGATACGCTCATAAACAGCTTGTGTCACGTACGTCCTACTCACCTGGGGAATAAGGAGAGTAGGGACGTATGTGACACAAGCTGTTTATGAGTGTATCTATAAGACGGCTTTATAGAGCATGTTTGAAATTTTAATTATAACACACTATAATCAGCTCACTATCATGACAGAGTGGGTCGCCATAACCATTCAGTCGTGTAATTATAGAATTCCCAAACCTTATTCGTCAACTCATAACCTCTCTGAACATCTGAATATGCCCATATTAACAGTGAATTAAGAGCTAGCTAGTGCCTCTTATTCATCTCCTAGCCTCGTGATCTGATATGTTATAGGTATACACAGTCCACTAAGATGAATAATTCTTCCCCACTGGTTGTTTTGAAATCAGATGTCAGTATCCGGGATTTGCAGTTTTTATGTTAAGGAGTTAGACGCTACCATGCCATTTCAGCCAACAGATGCTCGTTATCCTTGTTCGACTTCGACCTCCTCCCCTCTCCCCAAAATCAAAATATAGTTAACCAATAAATAGCGGTAACGAGCCCCTATGTTTCAGCCATGGCACTGACTAGACAACGGTATTTTCGGTATTCGGCTTGCGTCGGAAGATACCAAGATTCCGTGAATGTGGTGAACCGGTCTCCCGCGTTGTCCGTTCATTTTGTACGTGGTTGTTAGTTTTAACAGACGGTTCAAATGTTACATGTACATGCACATAGCTCGTTTCATGCAGAGCTACACGGAATACATTACGGAACTGCACATGTATGAAGACGTATCAGTGACATTATATACCAGCTCTCACAAAGAATCATCAAAAAGTATTTTACAGGCATGATAATATATATTTCTCTCGGAGTGTCCAACAAAACAATAATATATATATTAACTAGCTAGCTTGATACCATGTAAAGAATTGTGTTCCATTTTATTGTTTTGAAAAACTGCTCACTATGATCCATTGTATATAGAATGTTCAGCTTGGACGGTTAACTGTATTCACCCTGTATATATACTCTTGTAATCTTGCTACCTGTATATTCCTGACGATGGTATAACCTTTACCGAAATATAGAATATCACAATGACTTCACTTTTCGGAGTTACTTTCATTCTAGTTTTTATGAAACTAATCTGTGGGATATCTGGATATATATATTATATTGGACATGTATGTAATCTCTCATAATCTTTCCATGGAATTTCTTACGACTCGGATAAAATAGCATAATACACAGCGTAACCGGAAGGAGGTCAAATGTTTCTCCGAAACCGTGACAAAAATAATGTCGGCGGAACAATTGAAGCACGACTGTTTCAATGCTTGCACATAGGATACTTTGAACTAATTCAATACATTTGAATAAGTTTGACAGATAAGAGCTGAATTTAATATATCTCTCGTTTCGGCTAATTGGTTTGATGCATTACGCCTTACAGATTGTTATCATACGCTATGAATATCAAGTATTTCGAGAGCAATCTGGTGTGTTTATCTAGACCTGGTGGTCGTGCAGGCTAATGAAAGTCGTTTAAGGTGCAGTTTTCAATTCAATACCAGTACTTCTAATTCATATCATGACTTGGGTCATGTCACCCTGGTACGATTCGATATTCATAATGTTCCTTTTCTATCACAGCAGATAGGCCTAACAAGTTAACGAGTTCATGTGGCTCGTACTAATAAAGTGCCTGCCAATTAATAACAGTCCTAGTTGGAAATATGTCGATTAACAGTAAAATTACTACACTTATGTAGTATTATCATGGAGGTAGAAATGCATTTCTAGCTCCATGATATTATTAACTTGGCGTACATAATAGTGGACATGGAGAAAACAACAGAGAACGGTGTTAGATCTATTTGTACAGTGCGGTCTGGACGTCCGGTGAATCCTGGGCCTAAATTGTTCTGTCAATGACAGAATGGCTTGCTGCCAAAGGCAGTATTGGCTGTGTCGCTCGGCCAGAATAACAAAACGCTCCAGCCATCCAGTCAATTGAAGCGACAGTGGGTCTCAGTGTAGTCCCAGTGCGTGAAGTTATTTTCGCCCAGTGGATCTGCTTTCGTCTCGGGAGATGAGGCGGGGAGATATTGTAGAACTGCTTTCCCGCATATGGAGGTCACATGCGAGTGTTCCAAATATAACCTGCCAACCTTTTGACTCCATCCGCAGCAGTTGAACTCATATTAACATGATTTCCCGCGTTCTGAATGTGCTACAATTACTAGATTGATAATTAGACAAGCTATTTAAGTTTACACAGAAAATCAGACAAATATCAAGTTTAACGTGAAGGCTAGCGCGATAACGGTTACTCATACATGCTATGTTACGGGGTCTATGGAGGATAGCGGGCCGCCAAAATTAACTGCCTTATCTTCATAACGTCTTAACGTTTGGTAGATATTCCAGATAAATATACTATCTATAGCGCATAACATTCCACAACCGACTAAAACAGTGATATCATGACAAGAAATGTAAACTTTATAAGCGTGACTTACCGGACAATATAGACTTGAGTCACCTCAGGCTGGCAAATGTTTTGTGCCTTTAACAGTAAATCCCAGCGATAACTTAAAACCACCGCATCAGACAGAGTAACTGCATCAAATGGCGGGTAAGTTTCCCGGTGATAGTGTAAACGCACACTGAGTTGTGTAGAAATAAATTACAAGGCCTGAACAACTCTGAACAGTTCGCCCGCAACAATAATTAACGCAAATCTTATCCGGTGTCGTCGTCCCACAAATTGCAGCAGATTCCGGTTTATGACTGAGTAATCCACGAATGTTCAACTGTAGTGTACGCCTGTCCACTCATACACGACCAGTATAATTGACTCTGATGGGTTGTGATGAAGTGCAGGAGAGAACCACAGTGTTCGGTGGCTTGTATGCACCTCGATTACATCGGACCGGTATAGATTGCAGGAGGATTGGGCACAAATTCGTGCAAATTTACTTGGCTTCAAATTATTTCAAGTGAAGAGATGCTGGATAAATTGTAAGGTTTTACTAGCCCCCTCCCCCACCGCGTTACTATTTCCGTTTAGTTATAATTTAGGAATTCCAGTTTCAGTAAATCTGTTTTTTTCAGTGCAGCGGACAGTCCATAACGGGAAAAACCTCATGTACCAGACAATGGAGATGGAAAGTATCTTTGGGAGGCGTGGAGAGGAGGTTTTCTTTCTTTTCTTCTTCTTCTTCATCTTCTTTTCTTCTTTTTTTTTTGCGAGGTCAGTGTGCGTTTCTACGATCACCAAAGTCTTAACGCCGTAACACAAGGAATGTGGTCCCTATTGACACAAACACACACGCACACATGTTTACGAAAGGTGCATACAACCATACAAGTCGGGACTTCTTTATTTATTGGCTATTTCAAAAACCTCTTACTGGTTTGTGTTCTGGACAGCCTCGGGATTTCCATGACACATTCATACCAGTTCACATTTGCACAACACTTGAAATAACCAAACCCGTATTCCACTCTACAAGTGGGGACACATGAAAACATTCCGGCAAAGTGGGGACACCCAGGCAAATACCCGTTTTCAATTTCAAACACACCCGTTTGAGATTTCTCCAGTCAAAATATGTCCCCGCTATACACCATTCGTAAACGCACACACACCCACACACCCACCCACGCAAAGGTAACTCTATACCAGGTAGCCATACCGAACATGGCCTCCATCTTCCCAAACGCACTTTCGAAACTGTCTTTTCTCTACTACTCGCCGAGTGCGGATGCGCGTATCACACCCTCTCCCCCAGACCCCCCCCCCCCAATCACCAGTCAGACTCGACCTGATGAGACCTTCAGTAGGATACCACTAACGTCATATTCGGACCATGATCCACCTAAACCCCAACATGTCCATCCAAACGACCTTTCTTTACTACTACCCGACTGCGCATGTGCAGACTGGCGTCACTTCCAATACAAACCACGACCAGTCAGACTCTACTCCACGAACGCGTCAATATCACACCCCGCATGGCCTATCTGGACCAGGCATGGCACCTCGACCCCAAAACTTCCCCTACTCCACACCTACGCATGCGAAGATTGACGGCACTTCCACTACAAACCCATCTTCACATTTTCAAGCTAAATAGTACTACACTAAAGTTCCGTCATTTACCTTGACTTATTGAATAGAGTAAACTGTTCAAACCGGGAAACGCACGTGATGTCATATAGCCAATCAAGATATGAGCTTGCCAACATCGTGCAGCTAGGATTTTCTTTGATGTCTGCCCGTGTGATCTCCAAATATGGCAAGTGGTGGGTGTATTGATGTTAATTTCCGTCGAAGAGCCAATCAAATTTGAATTTTAAAGAGGTCATACATTGCACTTCCCCTAATATGGACCACGGAATATTTATAGCGCTATAACATCACCAGACCTGTATTCTGATCAGATAATGTGTTACGTTCAGCCAAGGCAACACGTGTAGTGTTAGACTTGGGTCAGCGAAGATGCTACAAACCACCCTAGTCGGACTCTATCCCACAAGGTTTTCAATATGAGACCCCAAACAGAACATTTGGACCAGGGATGGTCCATCTAGACCCCAAAACCGCCTTCCTGTTCACTGCGCATGCGCCTCGGAATTTGTCAACGAAATTCAACCAATGGCCCCGAGACCACATCCATCGTACCATAAGACATATTCCGTACCAGCGTGCATGAGTGAAAGAAAAAAAAATCAAGTACCCACACTCCATAGTTTCTACCATAAAAAAAACTCTCACCTCAAATACCCTTTTTCTAACACTTTTCCGATTGAATATGCGCATATTGACGGCACTTTTACTACAAAATCACTCCAGTCGGACTCTATCTCACAGTCGCTTCAATTTAAGACCATACAGCTCCTTTGGACCAAGGATGGTCCACCTAGAACCAAAACGTCCACCCCAGGCCTGCCTGTACAATGAGCATGCGCATCAGAACTTTCAGCGAAACTCAGCCAATGGCATCGAGACCCTTCTCATCGTACTCGACAGCGTGAGACGGATAAACGAGGGCCCACACTCCATAATGTACTCCGCAAGAAAAATGTCCATGAGAGGGCACCTGTCATTATGCTGGGCATAGTGCTGGAGATAGTGTCGGGGATACGACCTGCAGGTTTATAAGGCAGTTTCAGCCTTTCATGTTATATATGTACGTGCCCAAGCCGAGATGACAACGAGCCAGTCTCTGGTGCCGGTGTGAATGCTAAGAATGTCCGGGGGCTAAGAGTGTCCGGTCCCTATCTTCTAACCCAGCTAGGACATTTTTCTCCACACTGGGGACAAGTGTCCGTCCTTGGTTGCAATAGAAAAGGATATGAAAAGGGACACTAATCACCAGGACATTCTTATCCATCACACCGGCACTGCAGGTTCGAATTCCACCAGTGTCATGGGGATTCCCCCTCTCTCGCTGCATATGACTTGTAGTGATATGCATATAACCTTGAAGTGCCTGGGGCGTATTCAAGGTTGTATTGACCTCAAAGTTCAAAGGTCAAATAATTTCCGGAAATGACCAGACATTCCCGCATATTCCCGGACATTCCCGATGATTCAGGCGAAGCGAAAAAAGCGTATTTGAAGTTTCATTGTCTTCGGCATGGGACTACATTCTGTTTGCGGAGGCTTATGACCGCAGTGCCATACCGGAATTGACCGCTTCACCGTGGAGGGAAAACACCTTCCAGTGACCCGCCGGAACTATGGCAACCAAGACCTCCGGAAAAAGAGAGGGCAATACGACCCTAGGTGCACTTTTACTACTACTCTGGAACACAATGCAATGGACATCGGAATGACAGGAAAGAATGTCCCAGGAGAACAATGTTCCTTCTCTTAAGCAAAAAATGTCCTTTGGTCAAAAGATAGGAGACCGACATTCTTTCCATCGGACATACTTCCGGTTTACACCGTTTCCAATGGGAGGGATTTTAACCCTAATTAGCGCTGAATGATTCATAAGGCCTTTTTCTTATCGATAGATACAGATTAACATATGGAATTCTTCGGGGGTTTTTCAACAAAATAATTTCACCTAGGGTTAGGCCTAACCCTAACTCTATACTGTATTTATGTAACTGTATCTAATTTTGAAAGTTTTATCCAGGACTAAAGTCCTGAACGATTCCTATAATGGCGTCTATCATCAGAGCTAATGACGGAATGTGACGTTGTATTTAACTTGATGGACGAAGATACATAACGCATGCAATGTCCGTTTCCTTCTATACATGGTGTATCTGCACAGCATGTAAGTTTAATCTCTTTGCCGTTCGGTAACCTTCGGATAGACTTTGAACTATTTGTCCAACCGACAATAATTACATCCTTCAGGCTTGTACATGTACCTTCTATATACTCTGAGCTACATTGTATCCCGTTTCCTGTTACACTGTTCCTGCCCGGGTTTTGGTCGTGCATTTTCGCGATAACAATTAAAATATCATTTCATCCATAATTCATCTAAGAGTAATGATAGTAACAGGTCGAGAGGCCCGGTAGTTTTGTGGAAGAGAACAAAACAAATATCCATGAATTATTACCGTACTAACTATTCAGGTCATCAGCTTTTTATACATGTAACGTGTGGATCTGAGAACAGATTAAACCGGCGAAGATTAAACCGACCACATGATGTGGTTCCATATATAGAAACCAAGTCCTTGAAATGATTGTACATCTCAAGAAGTACAAAATTTCATTCGCATAAGGCTCGAAAAGGACATTCTTTTGTGCAACCTCCTGTCACGTGACTTCCGGAACTTCGGGAAACTCGGAGCTTGTCTGGGAATTTCCCATGAACGTTCGGGGCAAGCAAGTATCAAAATGTATTGGGAAAGGCCAATACGTCATCAAAATGTGTGCAGGACTGTGAATGCATTGTGAGTTACACGGTTTCTACATACACCCTTTATTATTACATGGCTACATGGTAGTGTAGTAGGGTTAGTGAGTGAGCGAGCGAGTAGGATTTAACGTCGTTTTCAAAAAAAAACAAAAAACAGTCATATCACGACGGTGCATACATGTGCCAGAACACAGTTCCTATTATCCTGGACACTGATCAGCCTAGCTGAGTACAGCACTGGGTCACCTATCCAATTATTGACCGAGCTCAACGTTGCTTATCTTCCGTGATCTGACGAGAACCTGTGTGCCCAACGGGATGCGCAGTATGACCCTTTAGTACCATAATATGGTACGGGCCGAAAGCATTTACCATGGAGTAATCCCTTTCCTTAAGTGTAAAATCATGCGCATTTCGGACTCGAACGCGGACTGAAAGGTGTATTCGTGTGTGGCAGGTGGAAGTAGGGGTGGTTTGAACGAATATAGAGGTATGAGGTATGCTCTTAAAGCTCGCTTATACGATGGTGTATAACTGTAGTCTGTATAACAGGGAATAGCAATGACAAGCCTGAACAGGTCTGGTTTGTGTGTCCTATGCAGCAAGGTTGGGGGGCGGGGGGCATCCCCAGGAAAATCCTCTTCACTGAGAAGTCTGTCCGGCGTCTGCATACACTAGCACGTTAAGTTTCGTGGGATTTTGCCGACGGTGAGCTATACCGCTCGGTCTAATGGACCAATGACTGCACGAAAACGGGCCAGTAGCTGCGCGAGAAACGACCCAATCGAATCGTTTTATTGTGAGCCACTAGAATCGCTTCGCCTTAAAAATTATACCAATAAAATTGGGGGCTAAAATCAACAGGGCGTCGACACAAAAGCACTGTATGGTGTGTGGTGTGGAGCAGATTTTCTGAGATTCAAATGCCCATACAGATGTAATAAACATAACCTATATCTGCTGTACCATATTATTATGGGCCTATGATCAGTGCGATCCCAGTATCGAGTTTCTCGTGTCCGGCGGTGTCAATGTCGTTCCATAATTTCATAACAAACAAATAAAATGGCGACTCTTGTTTGGGAAATCCCCATACGACATCGATCGTTCTGCCAAACATACACTCTGTGCGCAAGGAAGACAATTCTGACGGATTACATGTAAAACCACGCGCATACCGGTATCGAATGGTGTAAACCTGCGTTGGAGGTGTAGGGTGGCGTTGTTTGAACGAACTCTTGGACCTTGATTCAAACAGTATACAATGTAGAGTTAATCCACATCATGCGGTCCCAATGGACTCACTGATTGGTGTAGCAGGGACGAGTCAGAGATTGATAGATTGCGATTGCGCACTCGACAGGGACGCCTATGATGGCCGATACTTGATCCGAATGAGACGTGTGATATGTCCGGTTGAAGCCTCCATGGTGTAGAGCCAGACTGGGATGTTGGTTGTGTCAGGTCACGTTATGGCCGTATGACAACAACGACATACGCGCGATAGGGGTACGTGTTGTTCGAGGTACTCATGACTTTGTCGTTGAAATACAAGCGTCTATTCCGTCATTCATAATTCAGCGGTAGTCCATTAAAGAATATCCGCGCCCATAATCCAAAGACCTATTCCATATCCATATAACAGTATTAGCAAATCACATCTACCTACTGGTAAAAGAGAGTGATTCGCTGGACCTACCCGGGCATCATCTCCGAGATTGATTCCATCGCCATCGAAGATCTTGGCTTTCACATACATTGTACGAGTAGCTGTGGGCTAAATCCGTATCAGATTTGGGCTGACTAATTTGATGGGTCTCGAATCTGTCATGCTGGAGAGAGGGCGATGTTCCATCCATTGCCCTTCTTCGGGGCTGGTCTGGGTCGGTACGGTCCACGAATCAAATTCGCTGTTGGTGGAAAGGCGTTACTCTGGATGGATTAAAGCCATGTTTACCCAAAGATGTCCCGGGTCTTCGATGTGCGTCGTCGCTGGGTCGGTCGCCGACTGGTGAGAGGTCGACCAAGTGACCTCCCGTTTCGTTTGTCAGCGTTTGACTATCTCCCGGACGGGGACACCGCTGAACGCTGCACACCACTACGGACAGCTTGTTTTCAAACTGCTTTTATTGTTTTCAATCCGTGGACCATTCTAATGTGTGTGCCGCTGAAGACTGATAGGCCACCTTCAGCTTGTTTGGTATAATAGTTCACATAGTTTTGTGTAGCACACTGGTAAAGTACCACCTTCATCATGTCAAGTTTGGTCATCGGGCTTGGTGATGTGTCGTTCCTTGTGTTGATGCTATGGGTATCAGTCTACCAGAATGGTAGATAGAGTACGTGATTAATGCTTTGCGTGACTTGATTGCCGTATTCCCCCTTTCACCGGACAAACGCATATCAGGGGGACATAGACATAGGTTTATCATGGTTTTGAACCGCTCGAGTGCACGTACGACTGCTCATGTTCACGCTCGTCCCCAGGATCAACTGGAACTTTTGATTGTGTTCGTTGTACTTTATGTTCATCTCATTGATGAACGGAAAGGGTTTCATACTGTTGGCCAGGCACCTAGATCGTACAAGGCCATAATGAAGGGAGCGGGAGTGTAAATTTATATGTCCTGCTCTCGTGCAGGACTTCATACCGCATCGTGTCCTTTTGCACGTTGTATCATTTTTACGAGTACTGGATATCCACCAGTTTGGGGATTTCCTGTGGCTCGTGCATTTCTGTTGACCCTTGGACAAAAGCCAGCAATCTTTTGGGGGCCAGCTGTGACCTGCCTTGATGCATCATTTTATTCAAAATGTCCACCGTATGGATGCCGGGCAGTAACAAGTCATTCATTCTCTGGAATGTAACGGTTTCATTACTTCGTCTGCCAACCACTGTGGGGCTGAGTGCGGTACGCCTGGTAAAGGAGGCTGTGGGACAAGTTGTACCGGCTGTACGACTGACGCTGAGGTTGGTCTACTTGTGGGTGTCCTGTATTGTTCCATGAACGTGATGTACCGATGAAGCGCCTGTTCTCACTATCGCTTAAATTCCATCATTGCAAATCTCGCTCACATCCTCGTCAAGTGTGTCCAGCATTTTCACCATTGGTGGAATCGGGTACGGAGATTGTAGGGTTTGCAGCAGGCGTATGCTCTATCATCAACCGAAGAATCCACCCATCACGAGGCTTAGAACGGAGGGTCATAGGTTAGATAAGTAGAGATTTGAGGCACTCCACTTCGTAAAACACGCCCCACACAAGATTCCCGGCAGAGGTAGCAGTGTCACCACGAAGTCTACGAAGCTGTGCTTTGCGCGTTTTGTGAAATGCTGTGTTCAGAGACGGTCGCACTTTGTTCATAACACTGTGTTCATGATCGAATGAAGAATGAACATTGGCGGCTGTAGTTTCTGGTATTATAGCCGTTCGAGTTAGTTGGCTGGGAATTGAACGAACTCTAATACCGCTTATGCCGGTGCTAGGGGCCGTGTGGTCATATCATCCAAGTTGCCACATGAACAGGTACAATAAAAGCGTACGTGAGATACAACACACATCACGAATCGCTAGATTCTTGGTATGGGCTTTAGAATAGGTTAACCGGAAGACTATACTCTGGAAGATTTATTTAACAATCACAAAAAGTTTCTCAGGGAAAGAGGTATTTGTCTTCCAACCAATCATAACGGCATACCAAAACTATACTGGACTCCCAAAATGCATAAATCACCATACAAAGCTAGATTCATAGCTGGTTCTAGAAGCTGCACCACGAAGCTTCTTTCAACCCTATTGACGAGGGCCCTTCAGGAGGTAAAAGCATTTT